>UXGD01000605.1:0-52410 GCA_900474315.1 Torymus auratus | reverse complement strand
TTATTATTATTATTATTATTATTATTATTATTATTATTATTATTATAATCCTCTTACAAAAAGGGAGAATCGAAACAATGATCTCGCAGGCAATCGATAACCTTTTTTCCTCCTCGCTCTTCCTTCGTTCCGATGATCAAGGCTGATCTTTTCGTCCCTTTGTAAGCGTCAAAAAGTTCAGCGGTGACATCGCAACTCATAAATGTACCTACTTAATTATAATTCGATGTCGTACTCGTCGTCGTGTTATTGAACGTGCAATTTAAGAGTAAGTTTCGTGCAATTTACAATTATAATGAAAAAAAAAATAATGAAGATATTGGCGGGCTTGCGATTGAGACGCGACGATTTGATTGCGCTTAACTTATTCGAGTTGCGTCTCAAGCGTATAGCTTTGCAATGTAAACGCTTTTTTCGTTAATTGAGAATTAAGAATGGCCACTGAGCATTTCGAGTCTGTGCAGGACCGAGATGCCACATGCCATTCGAACGTAAATCATGCATTTTTCTTTTATAAAAAAAACAAATGTAGCTTGCATTTTTATTGTATTTTTTGTGCGTTTCTTTGTTAATGTTGTGTATTGCGTTATTTGTTATTATTTTCTAACGGTTTTTTGTACTCGTGCGAAGCAACATCGAGCGAATTACCGACGCTTAATTTAAGAACGAAAGTACTTTAATTTTTTTGTTATCGTTTATAGTCGCGTAGGATTACTGACCAATGCATTTATTTATTTACTAATTTACACTGTATATTTATTTATTTATTTATTTTTCCCACGAGAGCAGCGTATTATATCTCGTGACCCGATTATTTTTTTATTCGTTTTGTTTTTCTCTCGTTCTCCAGACAAGAGTCGTTACAGGGGGAGCGTGTAAATGAAGCGCACAATTATTCGCTTTCGTTCGTGTTCGCGTGACAAATGCAATTGCGATCGCACACAGCCGCAAAAGTGAACAACGAAAGCAGAAATAGAGAAAGAGACAAGGGACGGTTTATACCTATTTGTAGATTTCAGCGACCAAGAGTGAGACTTAATTGAATGAATAAGAAAGGGGAAATTTTGAAGCCACAAGAAAGTACTCGAGTTCCCTCCGCGATTTTCAGAATTCGAATATATATACCTATAGCGATTGCTCGTGATACAACGACTGCGCGCGCTCGTTTTGCGAACGGCGCTGCAGAAAACTAAAAATAAAAACAGATTTTGTTACTATAGGACGATACATCTACATTCTTTTGCAATAATAGATAGGCGGGAAAATGTACACAATGGAGTAGCTTCTTAAGAGATAAGTTGTCTTCGTGAATTAATTTTTACTAGAAGGTGAAATTTCCATTTTTTGATTACGATGAATGCACAATATATTTACGAAAGACGAGCGCGGAGAGACATTGAATTATAATTAGTTTTGGTTATATAGATTTATGTATGTTCTATCTGCTAGAATAAAAAAAAAATTTAAGCAAAACGTTTCGATTTGTGTATTCTTTATCGGAAGCTTTAAGCGTTTGATGTTGCTTCGTAGTTGATAAAAGAGATTTTAAGGAAAAAAAACCCCAAACTTAGAAGGATAAACGAAAATGTGATACACAAAACCCTCACAAGAGTAAAGTAAAATGACAAAAAAAAGCAGATTAAAGGGCAAAGCGTTAAAGAGGATGGACTGCAATGCGTGTGTGGTGTAATAGAAACTCCTATTATAAAAGCGACTTCTGGATTGGATGTGGGGCCGCGCACAAAGTTGTAGTGTGTATAACGCGCATGCAATCCATTCTTCTTTTTCTTTTTGTGGAAAAAATGTATCGAGGGAAAGCAAAATATAGGGATTTCAACAGGCGAGCCAATGAACAAATAAAAATGTTTAAAAAAAACAAAGCAAATATATATATATCTATATATATACATAATACAAGAGTGCATAATGCAATGGAGAGTATATAATTATATGAAACTCGTACAATGAGGACATTAAAAGAAAATAAAAAATGAGGATGAGGCAAAAGGTGTCAATGAAACAAAAAATAACAGAAGATGCAAGCATAAATGAAAAAAAAGAACTAAAATCCAACAAAAAACACGTAAGTGCACAAGAGATCTGCGTCTATACCGGGACCGTAGATTATAGATAGAAGTTAATATGTATCTATACTATATGTACGCGTGCAGTCTGCAAAAAAAAAAAAATAATAATAAATGGCTCACGCCCGTGCCTCGGCCAAGTGGCGCGCGATATATACTGTATTTTTTATTTATTTATTTCCTTTTTTTACTCTTCGTTGGACTTCCCTCCATATCCGCGTATATATTATATACATATATATAAATATACAAGTCGTTAGCGAATAATTTCGTCGTGTGAACGATAAACCAGAGAGCAAGTACGTAAGTATGAGTAAAAGCGCGCGAGAGTCGATAGAGCGAGAGAGTGCGCGTGCGCGAGAGTGTGACAGAGTATGTATACTGTGCGCGAGAGGATGAGGAATTAAAAATGTGACGATGCTTACGCACATTGAATTACCAAAAAAAAACAAACAAACAAATAAAGATGTAAGAGTAAATCGAGTTTGTATCTGAGCACACGTAATGTAATAACACACGACCTATGCGAGCGCGCAGAGCGGCCGAGGCAGGGGATGAACGAGCAGACGCGGCGAACACTGTTACTTGTCTGATTATCGTGTAAAGACCGTAAATAAAAAATATATATGTATCTATACTTACAGTTGTCAGTATTTTATTGATGTACCCGTCCATTGCGCTCCTAAGGATTATATCTACATTTTTGCCGGTCTTTTGTTTTTAACTTTAAGTAATAGTTTTTATATTAAAAAAAATTGTTATTTTCCTAAAAGGGTAAGTATGAATATTCATCACTTTTAATGCTATGCTGTGTTCCAAAACCTTTTACATAGATTAATTTATAATAACAGTGTAACTTGAACGAGAAAATTTTTTTACAGGATTAAGTTTAAGGAAAAGAATGTTCAGGACTATACCGAAAAGGGAGAAATTGATAAAATAGTTTCGTAATATAATGTGACTTTATTGTATCCTCAATACATAGTCTGAGTATATTAATATATTTATAATAATACGTAGGCGCATTCGCTCATGTGTCCTTCGTATGCGTGTGCGTGTTTTTATTTCGCTTCGTCTCCGTCGCACGCATGCGTTCGTGTTTCCTTTTAATAACTCATTCAGCTCCGTTATACTCCGACTGTGACTAAAAATTGTCTACGTGTTCCGTAAATACAATATATCATATATACAGAGCAATCTCGTTTATAATATACTTTTTTCGATAATAACATCGTCTCAACCAATAATTTATTTACTTCATTTATTGTTCATTAAGCTACATAATAATAACCCATTCGGCATTCGTAAATTTTCGCATCAGGCACGCACAAACATCATCTCGCATCGTACTATATATCTCTCACTCGTCGCTTTCTTGACTTCATTTACTATAACTTTGCACCTGTTGTGTCTCTCACTCGTTTGAATCGCCTCATCTCGAAGACTTAATGAATTAGAACGTATCCCCAACGCAGATCACAGTCGACCTCAGCATTCGTCGATATATTCAGCCCACCACTTATCAGAAAAACGATATAAATTGCTGGTTCTAACGAGAAATTGTATTTCGGTTTTAAAAATGTAAATTATGGATACAGATTTTTATTTTTGTTTTCGTCATTTCCAAGTGTTTCTAAAAGGAATGTTTTTATAAATGAATAGAGTTTTTATTTTTATTTATAATACATGTAAACATAGATTTTTATTTCATTAACATTTTTCATTAACAACAAAATATTCATTTTCGATCGATTCAATCAAAAATAAAAATTATTTTTGTTAGTTACATTACAATTAGTTTTGCGTCATTGGAATGAACGAACGAATCTTGGTCCGAGCGCTCGATGGGTTCGTTCTATTTTGGCTACGTACTTTACGGAACTATCATTACCGTCAATAGCTCGTATTTACACGCTGACAACGAGATAAAAGAAAAAGGAAATATATTTATATAAAACAAGAAGAACGATACTCTTCTTAAAATTGTACAAAGGAAAAACAGTTTAATAAGTATTACAAATGTATACATACGTATCGACTTGGACGTTATTTAAATCGAGGCACGGCGCTTAAGAGAACAGAGTCTTTGATATTTGTAAAAATTGAACGGTAAAAACAGGTTTGGTATATATTGTTCCAAAATGTAATTGGTACGTTAATAAATTTATGCTAATTATTGAGATACTGAGATCATTCAGATCGCATGATTGGAAAAAATGTAATTATAAAAACGTGGGACTTTTATAAATCCGTTTAGTATCAAAATGAAATATTTTTATTTCATGATTGATATGCAAATCGTAGAAAAATCAAAAAATGGTTGGTATTTTATTTTATCTCTACTGTTTTAGAGAAAAAACGTTTATTATTATATTGAGGAATGATAGTTTTGCATTTTTACTTAATTTTGAAATGTATTATTCGCATATATTTGAGAAATGGCACGTAGAAGATAAACTGAAATTCGTGCAATCAGCATTAGTATTATAGGCAATTTAATTTTGAAGTGAGGATTATCTGTTCATTGTTGCATAACATTATTAGCAAGTATAAATAGATAATTTTTTATAAAACTTTGTTTGAATAATGAATTTACAAATACGATATTTAGCATTTTAAAATGGATTGTTAATTAATCTATTTCATTAACAAAAAACTTCAGCCGAAAATTTTTAAATGTGCAATATATGACATGCTTTGATTATATTTTTGTATTTCATTGAGCAATGTAACGTTATTTTACTATGATAAAAATTGGCATGTACTCTATTTCTTATTGTTATAAAATGAATTGCATTGAATATCGGAATCTTAAACAATATCACTTAATTTTATTTTAATTGCATTTCTCAATCATTTTTTTTCTTTGCACTATAATTAACATGGTTTATCAGTAAAGACACCGTCGTCATTATTTCGGAAAAATTGCTATCCTATACATGGGAGATGAGCTGACTCTACACCCTTAATCGATTCGCGCGCAATATTCACCCGCAATCAACGTCAAATTGATATACATCGTCTCTTCACGTCGCGCCGAGATAAGCTGAGGCACTTTGATCAGCTTCTCGGCGGAACTCTTCAAAACTTACATACAAAGATAAGCAGCTTTCATTACTACCACGTACATTTTCCTCATTCGTATTGATATACTTTATTGATTTTGATTGCTTTAACGTAAATTAATTAATACGTACAATTAAACATTTACAACACAAAGAAGCAATTGAATCTGTTAATTATGAATTCTCTAAAATAAGTCCTCATTCATTATTTGTATAAGTGACAAAATGTATAATAATGTAACGGAAACTGCTTCTCAATGCAATCATATAGGCCCTAAGTTGGCCTCTTACCATTATTCTTATCTATAAAATTTAAAATTCACAGACAAAAATGCAATTATATTAACTTCTTTGTTTGTTACCTAGTAATTTTACAAGTATGCGCATGCTTATATATATCATCTCCCCTTACAACTGATATCACGAACCTCGTCTTTTTCGTTTCCTTCTTTGCGTTTAATGCATCGTACAATATATTTGTTTTTAATTTTTTAATTTTTATTTTTTTATATAAAACGACAAGGTATATCATATATTATACTCATAGAAAAGGCAACGGTTGTTACAAGTATATATATATGTATAATGTATAACGACACGAAAATTGCTGACGCTAAGAAGAACGAGTTACCGTCATAATATTAAAGTTCAATAATTCATACAAAAAACACGAGACTTCGGCCTTTCTTAGTCGTCCACTGTTGGCGTAAGTCAATAAACAATCTTACATGGCAGTATTTTGCAATATTGTAGATCTACATCGTCTGTAATAAATTTGCACTATTCGAACATACACTCCTAAAGCCAGCGATAATAAGCTAAACAAGTTTCATTATTTTCTTTATTCAATTATCATGCAAGTTTGTAATCGTCAACAAGTTACGAGGTATAGCTTTCAATTCAAATTTCCTCATGCTACATTATAATTGATTTAAAATAAATAAAAAATAAATACGTATCAACAATTAAACAATCGGAAAAATGAAAACTAATTCCGTATTCTTTATAAAAATAAGTATCAGTGATATATGTTCGTAAGCAATTTACAATAGATTACAAAATTGTGTGATAATTAAATTTATAATCTAGGGTTGTTCCAATATCAGGATCGAACAACCCTTCTTTTTCTTTTAAATATTTTTACCTTAACTTTATAATAATTTAATAAATATACATAATAGTGGAAGATAATAGGGAACAACCACGTTCCTTTGAAATTTCACGCATGAGCGCTCGTTGATCGGAATCCCTGCAAACATTTAATTTCAACGAAAAAGATAATGTAGCGAGTTTTAACTGGCTTGCGAGTGAATTACAGGCGCACCCCTGTGCAACGCCGACGCCGGTCGGGATTTCCGATTGCCGCCGGTTCCATTCATGGCCTGCTGCTGCGCTGATTGGTGTGTTTGATTCATCTGTTGAACGTGGCCAGAATCTCGCTTCTGTATTTCTATGGGTATATTAAGAACCTCCATGTATTCTCGAATGAGATTTGCTATCTGGAAAGCCTGTGAAATTTTTTTTTTATTATTTATTCTACAATATCATTCAACAAACAGGTAAGGAAAAATGTTATGGACTCAAATTAGAGTTTGCCCAAAAATAGTGTCAAAGAAATACATTTACCTGGGAAGTCGTCAATATGACTTTGCTCTGTTTCTTGTCGCTACCAGTGATGATCATCAGACAATTAATGGCAGGATTATAGCTGAGAATGCTTCCGAACTCGAAAGTGCAAAGCGCATTCCTGGAACGATGTTCGAGCAAATGCAGGCCCTTCTGGTCCACAGCGAGCCAAAGCACCCGCGGCCAGTTAGACGTGAACGACTGCATAACGTCGAAAATGGTCGCTTTGTGTAATGGCCAGGACTGTATAAGATTGAGGAAAGCCTTCTTGGTCTCTGGCGGCGTCATGCCTCGAAGCGATTGGTGATGTTGCACTACACCGTCCAAACAGAGATTTGGTACGAGACGACTGGGTAGGCAGTGCCCAGCGATTGATTGATACTCCTGTACTGACAAATGATCTTCGCAATCGCCCAATTCCAGTTGAGCTTGAAGCGCCGATAACATCATCTAAAAATTTGAAACAAATTAGTTTATTGGTATCAAATTTTGCGAACAAGCTATCGTTTAAGTTTATTCCTTACAGCTTCCTTTTCTGTAATTGGAAAACGATCGGCGCGAAGATCGTGGAGAACTTGATGATAAAGTAGCTCTTTTTCAACAGGGTCGTCCAAATTCATGTACTGATCTAGGAATAAATGTTTCTTGAATAGGAAAAAGTGGTGTGCGTGTTTGCGCGGCTGGGAGCCTTGAGTAGCATTTGCGTTTCTGTACTTTTCCCATTTAGACATAACTTCTGCAATTTTCTCATCCGGCAACAGAGCTCGATCGGAAGTTCCGAGTACCTCATAAATTGCATACCCTAATTTTCAAAAGAAATTCAATGTTTAATACAAAAGAAATTTATTTTATGACGGTTATAAACTTTTTCATAAAGAGTAACTTTTTGTAAAAAAAAGCTTACCCATGGTGGTTTCCCCAAGACCAACTTTCTCTTTAATCAGCACCATGACGTCGCGCGCCGTAGACGACGGGTGAAACTCTATCGCGTGATACTGCCCGTCCATGAAGTGGAATCTCGCATATATCGGCCTTCTGTTTATCGTGCACATGATCTCTTCCCTACTAGGCGGCCACTGTCTTCGCCAAGTGCCCTGTGTCTTGTATAGGCATTTTTCTGCAAATCTTGCGTATTTGCCCTCCTCCGTCACGTAGTCGCTCGCGCACCGCTTCAGATGCGTGATTAGATACTTTCGCACTACCTTCTGCGGCGGTAGAATGACGGAGCAAGCTAAATGCGTAAAAAGGCATTTATTAATTTGTAAGTTTTATTTTAACACAAATTAACTAATTTTTTTTTAATAAAGCGATTTTTAATTACCCAAAGATAACAATGCCCAATGCCTCAGGTTAACACGACTGTTAGGATCAGGATGATCGGTAGTCTGTTTGATTAACTGTAGATACAATTCGCCGAGAAGAGTTTCTTTGCGCATGCAACGCTCCATTACGGTTTGGATCAAATTCACATGCTCGTCCTCGACACGGCGCACAGTGTCGCCGTTCTGACCTAGTCCGGCATAAGTAAGAATGAGCTGGAAAACACTGAGGGCTATTTGTTCCTCGGCGTCTGGCAGCTTTGTCAGACTCTGCGTAATGAGTGTTCTGCTGAAAGCCCAGTAACCGTAGTGGAATCCTTTGTAAGTTTCACCTAAAAGGAGTTTTAATTTACAATCAATACAAGTTCTTATATTTACGTTAAGGATCTTATTTTTACGCTAATAAATAAAACTCACCTTGATCTGTAGAGTTTCCGTGCTCCTGACGCAACTTTTCAATCCTATGCTTTGACAATCGTCTCAGGGTGTTCCTAAAGAAACCAGCACCTGTGTCCTGCGGCTTCCTCAAAGCCTCCGAGTCGACCAGCGTTCTACGGCAGTTGACTAAATTGTGATACAACCTCACCCTATCCTCATTAGTAATGCCCTTCAGTTTCTTTGCAGGTGCTTCGTTCTCAGTAATCCATCCAGCTAAAGCTGGACAATAACTGACGATTAAACTTCCAATCTCGTTTTTCTGTGCTGTCTCAAATACGAAGCACTTGTGTGAGCTATCAGGATTATGCCTCAGAAGGGAAATAGTGATGAACGAATCGCTCGGATCCAACATAATGCTTTCAACGTCTTGATAGCGGTACTCGGAAAGTACAAATTTATCGTCAGGCTTGATCAGCATCAGACCCTCGCAGTTGATGCCGAGAATTAGCTGATTGCCGTAGGACCAGTAGCCCCGGTACGTGACATTGAACATGGTCGAGCCGTAGAGGGGATACTGCATAACGCACGATAGGTAGAGCACCTTGGCAGCGAGCTCCTGGCGACCAGCGCCATACTGGCGGTGCGCCTGCGCAAGGATCGGCACCCAGACGTCGTCACCGCGAGCCCGACTGATTCGATATGGCAGGAACGTTTCGATCTCGCTGTAGTAGTCGAGACGGTCGTTGTCCTTTGGATCACCCAACATTACTTGGGCTTGCAAACCGGCTAGTTGCAGCGCTACTTTTTCGGATACTGGAAAGTCGTCGCACTAAAAATAAATAGTATATGTAGTTTGAGTCAATATAAATTTAATTAATTATAAAATTTAAATAATGTTAATCTACAGTACCTTGACGACATTGTAAACAGCTTGCGCATAAAGCATGTTGACCTCAACGGGGTCTTGGGATAATTCTTTGGTATTACGGAAAAGTCTTCGTTTGAAGATAAAACGATTGTCACCACTTCCAAGTGTCTGATTGTTACGTCGCAATGTTGAGAAACCAGTCTGCGTCGTATTTAATTTACATTGTTTCCTGAAAAATGTTCATAAAATTATAACTGTTCCTCTTTGTATCCTATATAAAGTACCACCAAATTTATAACAAACACAACTTACACTTCCCACGCAGCAATGACATCATACAGATAGTCATGAGCCCTCACGTGCTCCTCGCCGTCTGGTCTGCTCTGATAAATCGCCCATCCCTCCAGAGACCTCAAGCCCAGCTTCTCAGCGAGCTTAGCAGCAGCATCGGCGGCCGTGTCAGTTGGGTGCACATCAATCGCCTTCGTTCTACCATCCAAGAAGAAGAACCTACAGACTATCGTGCCTAGTCGACGCATAGCGGCTATTTCCACTGTCGACGGAGGATACTGCCTGCAGGAGACCTTCGTGTTCTTGCAGTTATCTAAGCACCACTGCACGTACTGGCGTAGTTTGCCTTCCAGAGCTAGGTTCTTTCTCAGGAAAGAGACAAAGTACTTGAAAAGGAGTTTGCTTGGTTGAAAAGCGACTATCGCCAGACAGAGCAGAAGCCAAACGCGCTCAGCCCACTCGCCATTAGGATTGTTGGTCGCCTGACGCATGCACTGAACCAGGATCTCGTCTCGCAATTCGTCGCGCTCGATACCATAGGCGATTATGCTCTGAATCGCGGATATCTCCTGATCCAGTTTCATCTCACCGCGAAGGTATTTGCAAAGGTCCTTAAAAAACAACAAATCATTACTAAGCATTCAAACTTCAGCTTTTCATAAATATTGCAAATAAATACATACCCTGAATACCGAACAGGCAACATTGACGTTATCCGGATCGTACATGTGAATATGCGAATTCGGAATGCTCGATCCCTTATAATACGTGACCATCTCGTATTTCGGTACGTACTCAATACTCTTGCCACGAGACTTCCTCGTCAGAGTCGCCATGATCGTACCCTCGGGCGAGCGCTCATGACTATTGAAGTAGTTTTGCGCGAATTCGACGATGTCGTGATAATTCTCACCGCCCTCCGTCGCCTCTACCTTCTTCTCCTCGAGTTCCTGGAGCTTACGCTCCACCCGGTGCTTGCGTCGTTGCTCGCGTTCCGCTGGCTGTTGCTGTTGCTGCGGCTGCTGTGGAGCTGGTTGGTGATTCTTCTGGACTTCTTGTTGTTGCTTCTGGGGTGGAGTCTGTGCTGATTGATGGTGGTGTTGGCGCTGTTGTGACGGTTGCTGTTGCGGCTGTGGTTGTGGCGGCGGCTGCTGTTGCTGCTGCTGCATTGGCGGTGGCTTGGGTATGTGCTGATCGTGGCCGTTCTGCTGGGGTGGCTCTTGATGGTTAGTGTGGTTGGACACATGATGGTTCAGTACGGGATTCCTTGGTTCTGGTTGCGAGATCGGAGGTACTATCTAAAATAGTTCAAAGAATATATTTTATTATGGGCATTTATAATATACGAAAAGATTTCTAAATAGGATCTAATTGTTTTGCAAAACGTACCTTCTTTATTTCTTGCGGCTCTTTGGTAATATGAGGAGTCTGAACTGGATCGTTCGGAAGTTCGCCGTTCGTGTGCACTCCATTCCCATTGATAATCGGACTAGTCGGTTCATTTTCATCTCTCGGTAATACAGACTCATAAATCGGTTCGTTGCTCTTCGCGACTCCATTCGCCGTACCATTGGCAAACTGTGGTGGTGGCGGAGGTGGTGGTGGTGGTGGTTCTGTTGGCTCGGGTAGACTGGGTCCCTTCTTTGCGTTGATTTGATTCTTCTCCGCCTCCTCGATCATCGGGCTCTTCTTCTGGTCTAGCTTTGCCTTCTCCTCGAGTTCCTGCTGGATGACCGACTCGAGCTCGACGTCGAGATTCTCCACGAGCTCGTTCATCTGCTCGCCGATCTCGTCGATTATCTGATTGCTCTTCGTCGACTGCACGTCCGAGAGGAACGAGAAAAGATTGTCCAAATCCACGGATTGGATCTCTGTGGATGAGGTGTTGTTCGAGCTGGCCATTTTCGAATTGAACTGCTCGGCCATTTGGCTGAGTGCTGCGATTTCCTCTTGCGCTTTTCTGTAATTTGAAGAGAATGAGGGATGTGAGAAGATGTTTTATCAATGATTGTACAATCAATCAAAGACAACGATCGTGTGCTTTTTCTGAACATCCAAAATTGTGATAGATCCTCCATGTCATGCTGCTAAATCAATTATGGGGTTAAGAAAATTGTGTTATAAAATAATTGTGTCTTGTTTCTTCGTATGGTGTTTCGATAAATGTTAAAAAATTGACTACTTTGTTCAAACTTGTATTATCAAAATTAATGAAAAAATATATGTGTTTAGTATATAAATGTACACGATTTACATTAATTTAAAACAAAATTAATATATTACTGTTTGATTAGTAATCTAATCGAATCAACTAAATTTTCGACAATGTTAATTTAGTACGCACTTCAAACTAAAGATATAGATATTATAAAATATTATGAATGAAAGGAAAAAAATACTTTGTCGTGATGAAATGATGCAAATCTGTTAAAATAACGCATGCAAAGCACAAGACACATCAACTCTCCAATTCTCTGCATTTGGGATAACTTACCCAGGCTCCATCCCCACAATACCGTTGTATTGAGTGCTGCTATAATTATACAAATTAAATGCCCTTTATATCTCCGAAATTCATTATAACGCAATGTACACACCAGACATGGCAATAAACAAAAAAAACTGCTCCATTTCTATATTTAGCATACCTTTGGCTCTCCTCGAGTGCCTTCTTGTCCTCCATGAGTCGCCTCTCCTCTTCGAGTCGCTCGCGTTTTCGCATCTCCTCGTCGACGCGGCGCATCTCGCGCAGCGCCGTTGCCACCTCGCGCGCGAACACGCCTCGCAGGTGCGACTGTATGACTATCGCCGCTCGCCGCTTTCTGATGAACATTATACGTAGCTTCCAGCCCCGGTAGGCGTGCTGCACCTTCAGCGCTGCGTCTCGGACTTTCACGTATTCTGCGAGAACATAAGGATTCGCAACGTGAATATTTGTCCATTATTTAGAATATAAAACCTGAACTAAATGGTTACGTTACCTTTGCGAACTTTATGACCACGCCAGATCTTCTGTATGAGCACAGCGTTGCTCGTAATCACCTGGTTTCGCGCATCCTCGAGTGGTTCGTGCACGAACTTCCTCAGGAAGATTTTGTTCTTGCCGATCTGCCACTCGGTAGGAGGCAGCTTTTTGTTCTTAATAATCGTGCGCACGGCCTCCTTCTCTTCCTTCGGCAGGGAGAAGCGATTCTTCTCGACGCAGCGGTACCTGGCGATGAAGTCACCGAAGCTCATGTGGATGGGAAAGCCTTCCTTGCGTATGCGGATGATGTCGAGCATGCCGAGGTAACGCAGTTGGTCGAGCACGAGCTGCTCGTCGAAGTGGTTGGCCTTTTTGTCCATGTTGGGTTTAATGCAACGCGCGTACCAGGGTGTCGTACCCTGGAGCACATCGACGAGGGCCTGGAGTTGGTGACGGAAGGAATCGCAGAGCGTCGGTTTGCCCTTGGACGTACCGCGCGAGAGGGTCGTCGCGCCGCCTGAAGCACGCGCTACCGTGCAGCCGAGAAGGTCCTGGATCACGGATAAAGTGGACGTTAGGGGGTTGAATGAATTCAAAATAAAATTAACTGAATCCTTTAGTATTTAACTTAATTAATGAGAAATCCGATAAATTTCTTTCAGAACCGTTCAACAGTTACTCTTTGTAGATCTATGTTTTAATATTTTATGTATCTCCACAAAAAAGCCGAGTAAACACGAAGCTGGAAATCAAACAACCAACTTACCTGATAAGCCGTGATCTCCTGGACGAACTCATTCGTACTACGGGTCATGAAATCAAAGAACACGTCCTGCTGCACGTCGCGATTCTTGTCCACAAATCCTTCTACCGCGTAGGTGACACAGCCAGCGTAATGACGCACACCAAACTCCTTCTCCCATTTACGTCGATCGTCACCCTTCACATAACACGGATGACTGTCGAACTCGGCGTGGAGATTCGTAAGGTACGCGAGATCCGAACCCTTGGGCATGTGGCACTGTTCCGTGAGAAGCTTAAGCACGCAGCGAGGCGGCTTCTCGATCAGCTCGAGACACTGGCTGTTGTCGGTGAAGGTGATGTGCGAGTATTGGATCTCCTCTTGTCGGTACTGTGAGAATGACAAGATCAAAAGGTATAAGTTTAAAGTACAGTGTTTATTTCTAGTAAAGTTTATGGTTGATTGAGAGAATCATCTTTGAAATGAGTTTTATGTATGACTTCAGAAATTAAAAAAAAAAAGTAATGTTTTATTATAATAATTCTCAGAAACTAGAACAGCTAAAGTAGTAATGTAAATGTTAAACTATATATTATAAAACTTCATCAACTCACCAGCTCTTGCTCAAGCGCGAACACGTAATGATTGAAGAACTTGTGAAGCTTCTCGTTTGTGTAATTAATACACAGCTGTTCGAAACTATTTGTCTGAAAGTTCTCGAACCCGAATATATCAAGCACACCGAGAAACCTCGATATATCCTGTCCTGGATTCGTACAGTTGTTAATGTGATTGATGAGCCAAGCGAAAGTGCGCGAGTAGAGCGCCTTAGCCATAGCGTGACGATTCTCGCGCGCCTCCTGCACCTTCAATGGTATCTCGGTGATGTTGCCACGTACGTTAATCTCGCGCTGAAGGACGATGCGTTGGAGGTCTTCGAGCTGAAGACCTATGAGAGGCGCCACGGTTTCGAGAATCTGATTGTCATCGGGGGTGAGCTCGCAACGCTCGCCGTCCACGTCGAGGAAGGTGAGGTTGCCCAGCCACAGGATGGCCGAGAGCACGCGGAATATACCCTCGCACATTTCGGGTGGTACCTGTGCGCGTGTAGAAAATGGTATTGATTTTCTTTTTTATTCGTTATTGAGGAATTAAAGTAGTCGATGTAGAATTGAGTTTGGGTTGGCAAAAGAGAATTAAAGTTTATTTAATTCTCAATTTTAGTGATTACTATCGAAAATCAGATTAATACGAGAAATATATTAAAAAAGCTTTATATCTACTAAATTGATAAATGGAAAATCTACCCATCAATAACACGTTAAAAAACCTTCGTTTTTAAAAAATCTCTCTTGAAACCTACCTGAAGAACATTGAAGGCGAGCCTGAGGGCATCGAAGCGCTTCGAGTCCGCAAGACCATCGAAACGCTCGTTCGTCTGCGTGAGGTACTTG
The DNA here is from genome assembly GCA_900474315.1 of Torymus auratus. Taxonomy (NCBI): domain Eukaryota; kingdom Metazoa; phylum Arthropoda; class Insecta; order Hymenoptera; family Torymidae; genus Torymus; species Torymus auratus. The sequence continues at coordinate 37,618 of UXGD01000605.1, read as the reverse complement.
TAGTGTGTGGCGGGCTTTAGCTTGTACTGCTCGGCAAACTCCTTGTCGCGACAGGCAGCCTCGACCAGCTGATAGAAGACGTGATAGTTGCGCTCGCCTGGGCTCTGAAACGTAATGCGACTCTGCTCGAGCAGATAGTCCTGGATTATGCAGCCCTTAATCATCCACTTGCTGTCGAAGCAGACCTGCATGAACTTGCCGAAGCGCGAGCTATTGTCGTTGCGCACCGTTTTTGCGTTGCCTGTACGGAGATAAGGTTGTGGATTCGTTAATATTAAGATATCAAGACTGACTAGTTGTGAGTGTAATAATAGAGATTGCTTGAGAATTTTGGTTCAGTACTCAATAAGTTAGTGAAAATTTAAATACACATATTTTATTTATACCTATATAAGAATCAATCATTTTTGTCCACGCGTGGTAAGTGTACACGAATTAATATATATATTATATTTGTCTTCATGTCACTTCTTTCAATTTAAAATTTCCTTTTGTGGAATCCCATGGCCTCACGTAAAAAAAAACAACTATTGGCAATGCATTAGCAATATATGAGCAATGGGCATTGGTTATTTGTGGACAATATATTGGAAATGGTATTACTTAATCTGCCAATATATTGCCAATTTTTTCCTTATTTTTCAATAGTTTATTAACGTGAAGTCATAATAGGTACGTTTGTGCGTAAAGTAATCGATCGTCATATTTTGTTGCTACGAGACCACAAAATCCAAACGTGATAAACAATTAGGTTGCATGAAAAAAATATCTGAAACCAAGAGGTTATATACTTAGAACGTGTAAGCTACAATATGCATGCCCTAGTTTTTTGGATTAAGACTAAAACAACTAGTGTTGTTAATATAAAAGATTTAGTACCGGACAAGGAAGAAGGAGAAATCACCCATGCTAGATACCAAAGTAACAGTAGGCTATATTATAAAGCCAAAATTATTAGGAAGAGCGGTAAGTTTTTCCATATTATTTTTCTGTGCAGTATATCTAAGTACCGAAATTCGCGTTCGCAAAATGTTAACGCGGAAATATGCAAACCCCAAATCATATACAAAAAAAGAAAACTCTTCATGTTACTCACAGACATTCGCTAAAGAAATAATAACATTTCAGACCGATGATTTCTTTAGTTCTGTCTCCCTTTTTTGCGTCTGACTTACAGGGGTTATATATTTTCGAATTGGAGACATTAGACACATTGTTTCTTTAAACAGTTATTTCAAATATAAAATAATAAATAAAATATAATATTTTAGATGTCGCTGAATATTTACATTTTTTGAGAGTGTCAACGGACGGGCAAATTTTAACCAAAGGGAAAACGGTGAACGGTAGAATCGCTATGGACGAGAGCAATGAATTGAAAAGACGAGCAAAAGAAGCTGCTGAAAATGCAAAGCAAAATAACAAGAAAATGCTTCTTAATTCGCGTGCTATATTCGACGACTCCAGCGACAGCGACAGCTCCGAACTTGCATCACGTGCTCCAGAAAATATAAAGAATGTTCAGACTGTAAAAGAAGAAGTAAACGAAAACATACAGGAGGAAATAGATAATTTTCCTCAAGATTCTTCTGAAAAAGTTAAAAATGAACCTAGTGCGTCGACATTGAAGAAAGCACATACAGAAGAGAGTCATTTTGAGGGTGCAGTAAGAGCAGATGATCTGTCAAATTGCAATACCACGGTAAACAAAATTGTTTGAGAAATTCGTAAGTTTTACAGTGCAACAAAACATTAATTGTATTTTGAATTTATAGATTTGCAATGTGGAGAAGGATGATCCTTTGAAACAATGCCGAATCGAAGGTAACGAGCGTGTACAACTCTGCGATTGTTTCAATGTATGGATCGATAGTGCGAAATTGGCGAGCTTATCACGATGGCTCAAACGTCCTAGAGAGATGACCAGGCGACTTTTGCACATTCTTGTAGGGCGGGAAAACCTAAAAAATATGTGTGCTAGAGGAAGATCGAAGCAAAGGCCTGGTATCCCCGAAGACATACTAAATAGTATTGAATGTAAGCTCTTGCATTACGTATTGAATAATTATAATACTATAAATAATAATACTTGAATTATTATAATAATTATTTCCAGATTACGTAAATAAGAAATGTGAAGTGCAGCTCGATGCTGTCGATTTCACTAACGTCGTCAACTTCATGTGTACCACATTGCGCCATCCGAAATAATAATAATAATATTATTATCCATTTACAGCGATATATGTAATTGGTTTAGTTTTTAAATAATTAATATGTTTAAAATATTATTAACTATCGTTGCAATAAAGTTAAAATAAAATTTTACTGTGAAACTAGTGTTCGAAACTAAGTTTTATTGTTTAAAAAATTGCAATATAAATATATTTTAAAAATTAATTGAGGGATATTTTTTATTTATATGTACATGGGATTATACAAATTGGCAATATATTGGCAACGCTATTGTCCCTATAATACTATTTCCAATATATTGGCCACATATAACTAATGCATCGCCAATAGTTGTTTTTTACGCGGGCGTGATATTACACTTATGGCCTTTGTAGACGTGACTTTTATAAAGGAAACCGTCTTTCATACAAAGAAACTTGAGGAAGTAATTTTAAACCTTCTGTATATCACAAAGACAAAGGACCGCGAAACTGTAATTTTCTTTGGTTTTTCCAGCTCTATGTGAAGTTTTATACGACATACCACGTATATCCTCGAAAAAGTTTTGCAAGACATTCCGCGTATATCCTCAAAAAATATGTTTCACCCCTTATTACGCTATTATTTAATTCCTTCCAAAACCAAAAAACTTTACAAAACCTTTCTCCAATCCGACATACAAGACTTAAAAAAAACACATGACTTACCGAAAGCTTCGAGGATGGTGTTGGCCTCAAGGATCTGCTGCTCTACCCAGGTATCGACGTTGCTCGTGACCGAGCAGAGATACTGTAGTATGAATTTAGTGGTCTCGGTCTTACCGGCCCCACTCTCGCCCGATATCACGCAGGACTGATTGCAGTCGGTGTCCTTGAGCGAGCGATAGGCCGCCTCCGCCAGGGCGAACACGTGCGGCTCGAGCGCGCCCATCTTTTGGCCGTGGTAGCGGTGAACATGTTGCTAGAACACAAAAGAGGAAAGAGATTTTGTTATTGTTATTTTATTGTAACGTTCGAGAATCATGTCAGCATAAAATATGGGGGATATATTACATGGATTGTAGATTAAATGTCATCAATTACACGACGGAGATAAAAGTGTCGATTTAGCCGACTTATAAATATTCATTTAACAACCTGCGCTACAAGTGGGTTACGTAACAATAATAATCCAGGATATTACAGGAGCGAAAGCTTTATTTTTACCCGATCAGCGCGGGTATCATCTATATATAAAAAAAATCAGATATCTAAATATAATGCATCTCGCCGTGCTGTTACCCACACATACCGCAGAGTCACCGAACCGACCTGTTTTTAAATAGTTTACCTTAATCCGTATAGATAAATAATTAAACCCCGCAGCCACTCACTGTTCAATCAATTCATCCGCATACTCGTTACGAAAAATTTAATCTCCTCCCGTTACCAGCGCAAGTTTAAAGTTTCCCGACGATTTAGTAATTACACTCGCGGAACCCACGATGCGCTCATTCTGGGTTCCCCCGTTCCCTTCATTCCACCTCACTCTCGATCATCGATATCGAATCCCAAGTGGCCGGCTGGCTGGCGCGGGAGACAAGAGGCGCTTTCAGGCAGATTAATCGCGCGGGCTGCATGCAACGCTCCGCGAAAAAAAGACGAAACGAAGGCACAGCTAGGGCACTATGGGCATTGCTCGTACCGTTTAAATGCGCGCCAACGGGTATATATACACACGTTCGTTTTCTTCAAGCGCAAGCGCGTTCCCGTTTTCCCCTGGCGGAGAGAGAGAGAAAGAGAGCGTCGCAGGCACTGTAAGTAGTGCAACCCAGTTTAATGTCAGCCGCCGCCCCCTTTCAGCGCAACAACCCCTCGGCTGGCTCGCTTTTTCCGCTCGAGACACCCTTTCGACTCGACACACTACGCTGATTTCACCGGGATAACGCTTTTTCCCTCTCTCTCTCTCACTCTTCTGTACCTACGCAGCTTCTAATTTCTTCGCCCGGCGCTCTCTCGAGTATGTGTATACGTTTGTGTACATGTGCTTGTGTACGTAGCTTCCGAGACGTCTTTTCGCGTTTCGTCTCTCTGCGCGCGACTTTGTGCCCCCTTGAAACGGATTTTTTCTTCTTTTTCTAGAGTTGACGTAAGCGCAAGTCGACGTGTTGTTGGAGCAACGGGTGCGCAGAGGTGACTCTACTGCGAAGAGTTCGCGTGTTGGTACGAGTTTATATAGAAAATTTTCCGAGATATATTGTGTAAGGATTCCATTGTTTTATTTTGCTGTAGGAAACGCAAAGGGCTGTGTACTTGGAAAAGACGTTTAAATGAAAACAATTGAATTCGTATATTATCTTTACAGAGCGCAAGCTCGTTCACATAATCTTCATAATTGAAATAAATTTCATTTCGTAATAAACTATACAAATTTCCTCACCGACCCATAAATGCACTACAACGATATACAGACGTTATACGAAACCTCGCACTTATTATCATCCCTTTCCTTCCTAACTTTATCGGAACGAACACCCAACCGTAGATTTATGAACCGAACAAAGACGCCGAAAGCTCCGCCCAATGAATTAAGATTAAGAAAGCGGCTGTGCGTGTGTGTACGCTCGTATGGACATCGATTTCCCGGCGCCTTGTTTTATCGCCAATTAAAAAGACGAACGACGCCATAGGCGAAAGGGGCAACACTCGGCGCGCGTTGTGCGTTCACACATATATATCGGACGCGCTTTATATATATATTTATACGCGGCGCGTTCCAAAAATGGACGTTCCGCACGCGTGCTAAAAATACATCAAACGCGCGTGCGTATACATACACCAGCGGCAAAGTTTTTTTCACTTACAGCGACGCGGCCGCGTGTAATAACAATTTGTCGTCCTAAATCTTTATCCGCGCCGTCGTAAATATCCATAAGAGAAGAGTGCGCGGGCTTTTATGAAGTGTCGGGGGAGGTATAACGAATGGGCGGTGAAAAAAAAAAATTACGCGGACGTTATGAGCGATTAATTAAACCACTTTTTTGGGGGGAAAAATTCTTTTTTAAACCCGCAGAAAAATAATTTCCAGCCTATCTCATCATAATCACCGGGAGCCTCGCGTTATTACATTAAAAGCTCATTCAGCAGCGCAGCGCCGCTAAATCCCCGGGCTCTTACACACACCATATATGATCCTCCCACAACAGCAGCAGCAGCAGCATCCTTCATTCATCCGCGAACAAAAAGCCTCGGTGCGCAGCTTTCGAATTCGAGCGAAAAAGCTCGGCGAAGAAAACGCGCTAACGAGGTATATTCCCTACGTACGAGTGGCGACGAGAAAATCGATGGAGCCGCGGTTCTGTCTCTTTACTAACGAGAGGAGCAGTGCGTTGACTTTGTGTGTGTGTGTGTGTGTGTGCTAGTGATTAGTATGGTGAAGCTGCGCGAAAGAAGCTACTTCGTCGCGGAGGTATATACGAGAGGTATGGTGTGTAGGAAAGTACGAGGGAGTGTGTTTTTCTTCGTCGTCGTTCTTTCGTTCGTGCGGCGGGTTCCGCGAAGGTCCCGGCTGACCTTTTCTCCGCCGCCGAGGGTATATATACGTAGTCTTGAGAGTGCGGGATTGCTGCGGATAAGACGCGGCGGAGAGGAGGATATGGTCGGAGTGGCGAAGATCGTCGGGGATTTTTGAAAGGGGCTCGTATAAGGTTTAGGCGGAATGGTGTTCTTATTTTGACGTATCGAAAAAGGTTTAAAATTCGAACGTATTTATAAATTGTTATGACGTGATGTAAATAACTGTAGTTAAAATAGTGCTTGAAAGCGCTTTCTTTCTCTCTTTTGTTTCAGAAACATAAATTCCGCCGAAAAAATGTAATTCTAGCTACGCCACACAGAAGTGTGAAGCGCTTCGCACGTAAAATAGCTGTATAATCACCGGTAATAAAGCTCGCTAACTACGAACATAAAAATAATTGTTAAGTAACATCCAGTTAGAGTGAAAAAATGCAGACTATATATACATTAGTCGGGCTTTCTTTCACTGTGCCTGAAAATTGCTATATGGTCTTGAAGTTATATAGTGTGGACCCGCATTAGCCACGCTCCAATAATTATGGAGTACAAAATATAAACCTTTTATGACACAAAATATTCTATAGATTCATGTTTCGAAGACCTTTATTTTTGCATCCCGCTATATTGCAATTTGCATAATAGCGCTTCGGAATCTAGAGAACCACTGTTTTACAAATCGTGCACATACATATTCTTCCCTTTACTCGACGACGGAGTTGGTGTGAAAGATAAACTAAATGAAATATTCATCAGCTGAACGTTGCGCAAGCACTTTCGGAACTTTCCACTATGTCAGAGAAAATATGTATTTCTGTTCTAAATATCAAAGTCCACGCTACACTTCCTATCACAAATTAGTCATTAATTTTCGAGATAAAACGGCATTGTTAATAAAGGTCTCTTCTCAATTCACTTTAATGAATTTCTAACGAACGAACTATATGGCTAAAGTTCACGTTATAGCAGAAGATCGTAATTTGCGAAAATTGCTTGTACAAGTATCATAATATATAAACAAATATATCGTATAAACCCATATCGCGCAAAATTTAAGCGTTTTAGGGGCGGCTGCTTACAGAGTTCGATGTTGTGACGGAAGGCAAGAGAAGATTGATCGACGCGACACATAAAAGCGGTCTACTGCGATCCTGAATACGCATATCATCCGACTATCGAACGTTATTCTCCATTCGCAGCAACCAGACAGCTCCTAGCTCGCAAATAAATTCTCTATACATAAATGCAGTAACTTTGTCGTATAGAATTATTTAGATATACGTCACGTTCATTTCACATCTACAATTTTAATTTAAAGTCGCTCTAGCCAAATCCCGAATTACTTATTCCACCTCGCGCAAATTCAGCGCACTCTGCCTCTCTTCATTTATTTTAACACAAAACCCACTCACTCCGACATTATTGCATGCCTGAAGTAAAGAAAAAAAAACACCCAATCAACCCTTTCAATTTCCCTCCGCGCACTCAACGAACCGAGCACCATCGTGCTCCCTCTAACGAAGCCGCAGCGCTAAAAAGGACTTTGTCCAAACAATGAGCCTCCTTTTTATTTTAATTCGCGGGAGCAGCAGCTGCAGTCACTCTCTCCGGTAAAAATATTTCCGCGTAATGACCGTGAAGGGGATATAACGAAGCGGCCGGATGTTTTTAGGGGCGCATCTCTCGTCGGCCCATTTCTCCGGCACTGGGTCACCCTCGTTATCTACGTCGCGCGACGATAAAAGAATATTATACCTATATATACACGTGCAGAGACTACGACGCGATGAAAAGACGCGGCTGATTTGCGTGTGTATAGTCGTCTGCAGGAAATGTCGTGGAAGCGATGACTCGACGATCGAAGCCTCGCGAGGATTCCTTACGACTTTCAAGGCACTTGGAGGATTTGTGAGCTTGCGGTTTTCAGATGGGTATGTGTGAGTGTGTTTATAGAGGAATTTATGTTTACGGGGCTGGTGAAATGGTTTATCGAGGCTGATGATGTTGTTCATTCTTTTTGCTGTCGGTGGTTCTTGCAAAGGGCAATTTCGGTCTATGTAAATTTAGCGAAAAGTCGTTGCATGTATAGTAGAAAGCGTAATTATGCGAGGAAAGAGGAGTAATTAAGAAAGTTGAGAAATAAGTAAAAGAAGAGCTGCGGAGAAGTCTTGGCTTACTTTTTTTCTGAGGGAATTTTAAATGAGAATTGTTGAAGAAAAGTTCATTATTTACTCGTTCTCTAAGTCTTAAGAAATTTCAAAAATGTACATTGTGTGATTTAAATTGAAAATTGTGTTATTGAAAAACGACAGAGGGGACGAAGGTTATTGTCATACCTGTCACGTAGACGCTTAAAAACATCACGCGTAGCTCAAATTTGGAAAAGGACATTTTACGACTTGCTTTACCCATAAAGGCCCCTCTACTTATACTCGCGAGTTACGAGTAAGGTCGTAAACTTTGACTTTTTTTTCACAAATGACATCTGTGAAAGGGAACAAGATTCTCGACCGTCTTACTTTCAAACGAGCTTAACAGGATAACTCAAACATATTTCACAGAAAATTTATTTTTTATAACTCAATAACACATAATTTTTCATTACAACCACGCTTATTAAAATTCAAACAGTTGAAATATCCTGTGTCCAAACAGAGCTCTCGCATTATACCCCCATTGTTCGCTAAAACGTACGGACGCGTCAGCACACGGCGACCGCGCGTCTATTTCCGCGGCTCTATTATAGCGAAAAACCGCGTCTCCGCTCAATCACGAGCCGCAGCGCAGGAACTCATGCATGCGCGCACATAGTGAAGTCGCGCGCGACGGTCGATAAATTAAGCCACTGCGTGCGCACGCGGCGAACCGCGAACCGGGGACAGAGAGAGAAAATTTTCTCCAAGGGCGATCCTCGTGGAAACAAAGAATATATGTAAGATTTCAAGGGATAATAACGACGAGAGTGAGCCGTATATGTGGAAGAGAGGAGCTGGTCTTGAGAGATCGTGAGAAATGAGGAGAAGAGGAGAAGAAAGCTTTATGGAAATAACGCGAAAGCGGCGTTACCATTCGGGGGATGAAAAGTGGGCACGATTCGTCAGCGGTATATTGCCCAATGGTGGATATGATTAGGTGAATTATTTTTTCTTAGTGCGGGAAAGGCGCATTATTTTTGGACCGAGAGAAATTACAAGGGGTGTACACGAATGCGGAAATGAAACAATAGATTGAAAGGGGTTCCATGATGATGACCATCATTTTTTTTCTCTCGAGGTAATGTTAATTGCTTTCGTGTCGAAGATAAACGGGTTTTCCGAATAAAAAGGTGTAACACCTTATCGCAGAAATTATTCTGCATTCGCTTAATTATTCTGCAAATGAAATTAGCAACTTTATGCATTTACCAGTATTATCTAAACGACTTTTTACGCCCCTTAATCCCCGCCTACTTCAGAGAGAATGTACATTTTTTTCTTCCCCCATCTCCACGTCCAATCGGCATCATAAAGTTAACGTGATATCCGCGCGCTAGCAAACACGGCGCAGTTTTAAATTCCCGGCAGGCACGCAATGCAATTCGCATCGAGAATTCAAAACGCCATTTCACTATATACCAATCCAGACGCGCACAAAAATAAACAGCGGTAAAACCACAACAACTCCAAACTCATGCCTCTTCCCCGTAACCGAGGTAAAAGCCCACGTAAACAATTAACAGCTGTGCTTAGTGCCACCTCTTACCACCTACCATCCCCCGTCGGTAAAGCAGGAACCGCTCCCAATTAAACGAACCACCGTTCTCGAATTCCTCCAAACCCGCAACTTCTCTCTCCATCTCCCTTTCTCTCTCTCTCCTCCCGCGCTCGGCTATACTCCCCACCCTGGGGGGGATTGGATGCGCGCAGAGCGGCCCCCCCGATCAATAACCGGGCGTGTGCACGCGGGCGGGCGAGCGCGCTCGCGCAGCGACCTTTTCCTTGCGCGCACTCTCTCTCTCTCTCTCTCTCTCTCTCTCCCGGGCGGTATATATATATACACGCACACGGGCCTTCCTCGTGCACATTCGGACGTGCAGCAGCACAGCAGCAGCAGCAGCGACGACGTTGGAGCGAGAGAGACGAAAGAGAGAGGGAGCAGGGCGTGGTACCCCCGCGGAGCGCGAATTTTACGCGAGCGGGGGTGCTGCTATGGCTTTTAGCTGAAGGAGAGGGGAACAAGATTGTCTTGAGACGAGGGGTGGGAGAGAGAGTGGCTGTATATTGTGCTTTTTTTGGTGGGATTAGGCTTTTTGGGGGAGGGAGATTTTAGGATTTGCCGTGGGAAGCGTACGTCGTGATTGAATGTACGAAGAAAGGGGATTTTTCTGCAAGGACGGAGGTGTGAATTTTCTGAGGCATGCGTTGGATTTGTTATTTTTGTGATGGATAAAAGGAGTAGCGGTCAAATGTAATGTGTATATTTGAACGTGTGCGAAGTGAATCTTGTATAGGTGTTTGCGAAGGAGATGAAAAGCAGCAGCTTCTTCTCTTGGCTTTTCATCCTCGCGGATTTATGATTGCGTGCCGCGTGAACGAAACGAACGATAATAAAAAAAATGAAGAAGGTTGAGAGAGATGCGACGGATATAACGGCTGTTTTGAAGCAAAAAATTACAGGTCTTGTTACATTAAGGGATTGGATTTTTATCGCGAATTACATATATAATACACTTCGCGCTCTCGCTGCGGGATTTTTCATCTCGTGAATGTTTTACATAGCCGCGTGTTATTCGTGGAGCTTCAAAACAAACACGCGGCAAGTGAATATACGTATAAATACAGGGGTGGATGAACAACTCTGCAGCGTATATCTATGTATGAATCGACTAATGGTCCCCAGTAATTTCGTAACAAAACTGAGCAGCCGCTTGAAAAGCGTATATATACATGTATGTATAGTGGAATTATTTCGGACCTCTCTCGGCGAATGAATTTCAATACGAGCCCGTCCGTTTTATCGTGTTTACCGTTCAAATTTAACTGTTCATTAAATAATAAAGGATAATAATAAATTTAACAATGAATTCCATCTACATTTATAAATAAAACATAGCACAATAGAACCGATAATATATTTATAATGCCTTTTAAAACCTTTACGGCATTTATTGACTCTGCTTAGCTCACAAAAACACTACTCGACCATACGAACCTTAAAAAAAACCAAACCCATAATATTCATTATACCCCCTATACGCGACACCACTTCTAACGCACTTTCAAGTACCATCTTCGCCCCTCCTCTCTCTCACTTTCACGCAACAGATATCAATCTCCTCCCTCCTCTACTCTTATCCACCGAGCTTATCTAAATGCAAATGCATCGGACGTATCAAAGTCCTCTCTATACCTATATATACACTGTACTGCAGAAGCTATCCTCATTCAAAAAGACGCTCATCTGTATATACGCTCCCGCAACAAACGCGCAGCGGCGGCCGCGTGGTCGATTGACAAAATCCTGAGGGAAGGGTCGCGCGCACGTGAACCCCCCGAGAGATGGGGGAGGGGAAAGAGGGGGAGAGAGATCGAGGGTGCAGAGAGAGAGAGATACTGCGACATATTTTATTGCATCGAAAGTGAATGACCGTTTTATTAAAGGTACGGTGGCGCGCGTGCGCGTGGCGCTTCGGTGCCGAAAAGCCCCTGATGGGAAGCTGTTGATGGTTATATATGGCGCTGGGTTATTGAATTGCACTGGTGGTGGTTTATGGATTGTTAGATGTTGGGTTAGGATTTGTTATTGGTTTTTGGATAAGTATAATTTTAAAAATATGTATCAGAAGAAACGAAAATTGATTTTGAGAGGAATTAATTTTATTATATATTGAGCGAATTAAATCGACAATGAGCTCTAAAATTTATAGGCTACTGAATAGGCGGTTGAGTATAATTTCATGCGAACAGAAATTCTAAGGTATCTGGAATGAAAATTTCGAAACTTTCGTCGTAAAAATTTACGTTGAAGCGCATTGTCAAGGATCTTATGAAGGCTTATGAAGATGATTTACGTTGGAAATAGAGCATTAAGTCGAAACTCGCGGTTGCCTTTACTTCCGAGCACATAGCTCATGAAAAATTTATTAGAAACTTCGACCTTATTTATGTGGCGCATATAATGATAGTCGTAACGTTTTAAACTCCAAAAGAAAAAGTTCTAATAGCGGTTCAAGTATATTAAATATTATATTATACCACAGTTGATATTTTTTATAACATACAATATTCTTGTTTTAAAAATTTCAGTATCTAACATTGAATTTCTATTTCAGAACATAATTTTAATCAGAAACCATAAACGAGGGACAATCTTATAATTTTGTTTGAAGTACATGTAACATTAGTATATACCATATGTCAAAATATACTACCATTAAAATAACAAGTAACTTTAATATCGTCGGATGAAAGAAAAATAATCGAGCCACTTATTCGACAAGAAATATAAAAACAAAATAACCTTCCCCCCAACCGCAGTCATCTACACGTCACCCTAAAAAACCTACCTAGGTACTCAATCAACAAAAAAATCTCCGACACAAAAAACATTATACCCACCCATACACTTATACCAACCTCACCTCACCACGAAACCTTCTCGTCTCGCTCTCCGTACCGCTTAGGCTCCATTTCGCGTCTGCATGCGCATACTTTTTATTTCCCCGCGACGCGCTTCCGCTAATCCGCCGACACAAAAGCCGGCGGCAGCAGCTTGCCGCGCGCGGCGGCAACTGCGCGCACGTCAAGTGCACTCGATCCCGAAATAAGTGGGGAGGGGAGATTTCGGGGGTTACCGTACACGCGCGCGTGCATTGCACCGCGATTGCGCGGGGCACGGAAATAGAGTCGTTTTAAAGGGAGAGAAGGAAGCGAGAGAGAGAGAGAGAGTCGATAGCGAGGCGCGAGTTACGAACGATTAAAAATAGTCGCGCGTGTTTGGACGGGTGCACTGCGCGCCTTCGACTTTGACTTTGAGATGGCGATTTATCGGAAAGCTGTGTGCATGTGGAGGAAGGCTAATTTCGGGGAGAGGAGAGTTATTAGGTTGTGGGTTAGATCAAAGGCGTGTGGTATCTTATCTATGTGACGTTTTGAAAGGTTTTTTTCTATGCTGTTGTGAAGGTTCCAAGGCTTTTTATGCGTGTCATATAGCTTTTTTGGTGTGATTTTATAACTTGAGCGTGAAATGAGTTGATTTCTGGTGCGACGTATATCTGTTTCCGGTAAGAAGTGACCTAATTGTGATGAAATTAACTCATTATTTTCTTGCGATAATGGTGTAGCTTTATCGCCTTTAATAAACGATTGTTATATAATTAAGAGAAATACCGATTTCATTGCACCAGTCTAAAAAAAATAATTTTGAATCACTATAGTAACTTCCTCACCGACATAATCCTACGACGATTTCTCAGCAAAAACTAAATCAAAGACTTCTCAAGAAGACCCACTACACAAAGACTATGTCGAATTATCGAGCGCCGAAGACACGAGAGAGAGAGATTGAGCGAGCTTGGGCGACGAACGAACTAAACCGGAACGAGAGAAAAAGCTCTCTCTCACCCTCGAGCAATCGGAAAAAAGCTCCTAAAATCCGGCACTTCCAAACGAGTTTTCGAACTCGTTAAACGAAAACGCTCGCCGAATCCTCCAGTAGCTCGTTTCATTACGCGCCCGCCCTGTACACGTATACTCGAACGCGCGACCCGAACCTTATACTCACGTCTCGAGAGAAAGGGGGAAAAGGTACATATAGGTATGGGTGTGCTTTCGGCGACGGCGAGGTCAAGAGACGGGATTTTGCGCGCTTTTCATCTACGGGTGGAGCAAGGTATTGGTGAAAAGAGGAAAGAGAGAGAGAGTTTCCGGATGATTTAGGGTTCCGGCGATCAAGTGTGCTGGGATGTGGAATTTTAAATATTTTTTTTAAAGCGTGATTGAAAAAGTTATTTTCAAAATATACCTACCAGTTGAAAATCATTTATATTTTTATCGTTATGAAAAATTACATTGATCAGCGAACTGCGAAATCCCGATGAGCAATAACAAATACAACGTACGCATCTCCCGTGTTCCACCTATGATCTCCTATATAAAACACTAACTTTGCCATTTAAAAACATCGCGAACCACAATTAATTACTCCATCCCAACCAACTCCACCTAATTTTCGCGCTCCTCTTGACAATTTAATTCGTAACCTAAAGCGCATACTTATAGCGCGGCCGGAACCGCGCTAATCCGCGCACAGCTAAATTTCCTCCTCACTCACACACACCCATCACACACATATATACACTGACAGCGTCTCACTCGGAGAAACACGTATGTCCTTCTCCCGTTTCTCTCTCTCTCTCTCATTTGCGCGCACTCTCTCAACGCGACCTAGAAAAGCCCCGAGTGTGGAAAGCTCGCGATTCTGATATCTCCGCGGTTTCCGTTTCCGGTCTCGAGCCGGTCTCTCTCTCTGAAAAAAACCTCTTTCTCTTTGCGCCGCAGTCATAACGTTCGCTTTGAGCTTTTTCCCGCTTTGCCGACGCGCGCAGAGCCAACTAAAGTCACGGCGGTAGGGCGCTTTTTCACGTGTGCTTGCGCCCGCGCGCAGAGAAGCAGCGGCGAGTTGAATTTGTAGAGCGCGAGGATATCATTAGCAAGGCGCGGTGCAGCAAAGAGCCTTGAGGCTGTGATTTTGGCTCTTAAGGTTCTTGCTATGCGCTTTGAGAGTTTGTGTGTCCTGTTTTTCGTGAGGAGTGCAGGGCAAGTTTCTCTACGGTTGTTGGGTGAATGGGGAAAACGTTGAGCGTGTTGTTTTGCTTGGCTAAGTCAATGTTTTTACTTGAAGAGGTATAAGATGTTTTATATGATGGACTGATGGTAAAGGCGAATTCTCTGCATTTTATGTTTTAAAATTGAGGATGTTTTCAAGTAGAGAGAGCTCATTAGCAGTGAATGAATGTATATACGTTTGTATACGAACTGATGAATATTTACTGATACTGAAGATAAAGTGGCATCCTAGCCAGCTGATATTTCCGCCTAATAGTGTTTTCATACACGAGTAGGTTACCTTCGCAAAATTTTCATCAGAATTCTTTTCGAAGCTAATCTAGGACATAAGGGTATCTCTTTTTGCTATATGCTCTCTAATGTTGAATTAGTGAAAAAACCACTAAACATTAGTGGAAATTTCTCCACCGTAGAATTAGTGAATATCCACTAATTCTAGGTTGGAGCAATTTCCACTAATGTTATTATATTTACGTATTTAATAATGCATTCTTTAGTCTTTTATCGGCTTACGCTAATACGTCAAATTACTTCTATTACAAATACACGATGTCTTGATCAATATATTTTTTCAATCATTTAGGCTATTCTTATAAATTTTAAAGATACTTTTCCTATAACATAACAATTTTTTCTTCTTAGTCATATTGCCAAAAATGCCACACAATCCTATACTCCAAAACCGTCAATCCACCCGCGCCGCCTATACAGCTGATCCGCGATTCCGCTCGCTGCAGCTCTAAAAGGATCAACTTTAACCGATCGACCATAAAGTCGTGCCACGAATCGGCCCATCAATCTCGTCATCGACTGCGCGGCGCGCTTCTGCCCCAATTTCCTCCTTTCCCTGAATGCACTACCTACCGCGCCTCTCTCAACTCTCACCCACATACAACCTACCTTCGCCCTCACCCTCTTATACACAAATCGATCGTCGTGTGCTCGATTCCAAAAAAACGACCTTATATAGGAAATTACACTCCTTTCTCCCGAACGTGACTCGCACATCGCCCGCTAAAAGACGCGCGTTACTTACTTAAGTATACGCGCAAAAAAAGAAGGAGAAACGTGCGTGCGTGGAACAGAACAGCGACACGTGCCCGGCGATGTTTGCTATTCTTCGGCGGCACTTCCGCCGCGATCGCGCGCCCGGATGCGCGCAGTACACACGAGCGAGAGAGAGAGGAAGACAAAGGCTGCGAATTCGCCGCAAGGTCTTCGCGTATAGTACACATGAAATAGCAGTGTAGAGGCTGCTGCTCCCACGAGACGCTAGCTGATCGTGCAGCGCGCGGGCCCCCCATTGTTCCGAGGCTATTTCGCGCGGGTCGCCGACAATATTGCCGGCGATTGTGTTTGCCGGAGGAACACTGATCTGTGTCTCTGTGCTGTTTCGGGTATGCATTATATTATAGGTATATATATATAGGATAGAATGTCTATGTCGTATACTCACCAGTGTGTAAAAGTCGACCTCCTTGTACGGGTTGACAGCTACTAGGATCGATCCTGTGTACGTCTGCGATTGGATATTTATCTTGGTTAAGGAAAACACATATCGGGGTACTTATATATAGTTCGATTTATTGGGTGTTGAGAGATGGTATAGCTGTAATGGAAACGCTTTATTCGACGAATAATGATAAATGATCAATTCATTAGGTAATATAATAACATTCTTTAGGTATATAATATCCTGTAATTTCTTCGTTAAAGTATAAAATTAGCGTAAAATAACCATAAACAGTTTTGCAAACTCTTCGCGCAGAGAATTTTTCTTATTTGGAAAACACGCTGCGATAAGGGGTGATTTATGCGGGACGAAAAATCTATAAAAATTACCATACCCTTTTAGCCCGCCGTATATATATACGTAACGCAAAGTTATAAAGTACACCTGTCCCGGCTTTTCAAACATGTATAATAGTGCAAGGTATAAAACTTTCAACGACATGCAATATAAAAAGGCAGCGTTGTACCGGCTAGGCAAGAATGAACATTCTTATGAATGTATTCCAGTTTGAAAACTTCGGGGCCGAGTTCATGTACACCCTTGACAATTGGTCGTACATTGTCACGACGCATACATTAATATTGCGTAATTTCGGAGACTTTATGGTTTGACTATTAAATGTGCAGATTCTCATAAAGTTGTACCCCATAAATTTGTGTACTGCAGTAAAACATAGATTCTTCGAAACGTTAAATTTCTAGTTATATTCGAACAACTTTTCCATCAAACTGCGCTCTATGACACTACTACACGGTAAATTAGTCAAACAATAACAACCAATCGTTCCCCCTAGCATCTGCCTCCCCCAAACATCAGCCATGAATTATGCAAATGCGCGTGCAGCAATGGTCGAACGACGAATCTAATCGCGCGCCGCACGACCAACTGATCCATCCCGACTCCCGTATACAACACAGGGCGCGCCTCATCGAATTGAAGCGTCAACCGACTTAGGGAGCGTAAAAACGAACTTTTACGACCACCGCTGCAGCGCAAGTGAGTAACGTCGAAAAACTCCGCGTATATATACCATCCCCCGTGTTCGACAAAAAGAGGCAGCAACATGACGTCAGCTGGGGGGGTCTGTTGCGTGGGGATGACTCATACAGGCGCGTGCGGCGGCCAAGGGGGTAATGATACCGTAACCGTCGCCGCGTCGGTATATATAGGAGAGGGGAGACGGTATAGACGAAGCCACCGCACCGCCACGATGGTATGAAGTTTCTTACTCGGGGTGTTAAACTGGCCGTAGTGTAAGTGCACCGGGGGAAGGAGAGAGGTGAGGTGAATTTCGCGTCTTGGCGCGGGATCCCGTGTAATTAAAAAGAAGCGTACGGCCCCCGGGGCTACGCGAGAGTGAGCAGTTTCGAGGGGCGTATATAGGTATAGTGAGAGAGAGAGTTTGCGCGCCTGATTTTGGGATAAGCGGGTCGTGGGCGGCAGGTTTCGAATTGAGTTGTTAAGCGGTTTCTCGTTAATGTGAAAGATGCATTTTTCAAATGAATGAAGCATGGTTTTTTGATAGTAAATAAGAGTAGAAAGTGATTTTATTTGAAGCTTTAAGCTTTAGCTGCATGTTGCAGTAAACTAAAAGATTTTATATTACTCTAAAATTAAATAACCTTGACTTCATTTCTTTTTCATCAAACACAAGACGCCTATACTATACCCGCAAAATCTCCTACTACATATACTATAACCAACGCAAGCTAAATATGTTCCCTAAAAAAAAACGAGATCAAAGTTTCATTAAGTCGGCTCCACCGGAGGCAATACGTACACACACATACATACGCGTTTCAAATTGCCCAAACTAATTGGGGCATAAAGAGTGTGTATTCCCTTTCACGAACATTTCAAAAGCATATATAAAAAAAAAAGAGAAGAAAACACGTCAAACATTCGGAGCAGCTTTGCGCGCACGACCTGCTCGCTTTCATCGCGTTCCGGAGCATTCGTGTACTTTACCTCTTTCCCGAAAATCAAAGCTCGCAAATATACAAACATGCGCTCGCCGATCTATCGAGTCCCGCTGCAATAAATATTCGCCTCGAGGAGATATACAAAACTCGTTCGACGAAGGATATGAAAAATAAAAACGAGTTTTCTAAATATAATATTATAGTATACAGAAGTATACGCGCGTCACCCTTCTGACTCACAGATCGCAATATCCTGCTTAAGCCGAATTTTCTCTCGAACATTCCAAGAAAAGAAAGGGAGTAAGAAAAAAAACCCCAATTTCCCGAGTGACGTCTATACACATTTACACACACATGTATACATGAAATATCGACGGCTTAGCAAACGCGCGCGCTCTATAACCTCCGGGATCTTAAAAAAGGCGCAGCTAGCCTCAACCCCCTTCAACTCGCCCGCCCGCGGCGGTGGTTGCCCAAGTGCGCCCTTTCGCCCCGGTGAGAGGCTAACGAGGACACGCGTGCTTGAGTGTATTGTGTGTCACGTGTAGGTGCGTCGTCGTCGTCGTCTTGCACACGACGAAAGTGAGTTGTATGTGACCGACATTATCCGGTTTTGAGGGGTTGCGAGAGGAAAGTTGGGGATGCGAGAAGTGAATGAAAAAACTTAGTTATATATATGTAGGAGAGAAATTTATTACGGTGTAGGTGATGATAATTTTAAGCTACGTTATTATTCGTATATACTTTAGTGTGTAAAGTTGTTTGCCTGGTGTAATGAATTAACCGAGAGCTTTTGTCATAGACAAAAACCTACCACTTTTGAATTTAATAAAAAATTCATCTCCGACGTAGCTAACGAAAAACCGGCGAAATTGCCACTCGTGCGCGGGCGAGCCGATTAAATTTGCAAAAATTAAATAACCAGGCTAAGTGCCCATACACGTATAGACTAAAAAAACCCATCACCGCGCAAAGTCATTTGCCCCTTCAATAATACCCTTCGGAAGCGCATCAAAACCGTATTAACGAGTCCATTATGAAACAATGCATTTTCCATCATCACAGCCCCGTATAATATACAGCACACCGCGCGATAATCCTCTTCCACTCCACCTCCAAGACCGCGAAACTCTCGCTCAAGATCGTCCAAGTTGAATGAATACCCGGGGGCCGCGCTGATGACTTGACCTATAAAATCCTCACCACTCCTCCGGCGCTCGCGTATTATACGTGTGTAAATCGGAGCCAGAGGAAACGAGCGCCAAGAGCGCACACGTGTGCCGCTTCCCATTAACCCCCTTTTTCGTGTACCTCGCGGTCGTGGTATATAGGTAGTAGTACACACTCCGGGATATTTGATCGGTGCGAATAACGCGCGCGCGCACCAGCGAGGGAAATGGGATACGCATGCGCGGTCTAATCATTTTCGGCGAGGTTTCGCCCCCCGGCGCTGGCTATACACGATATATGGGGGCGGGTTGAGCGCGAACGAGGTAAAGTGATGTATGATGCGCGAGCTGAGGGGGTGAGGAGGTGGATGTGTAGGTGGAAGTTTACGGGTCGATGTGTGCGGGGATGAGGAGAGGAGGATATGTGAGAAGAGATTGGTTTGACAAATTCGTAGAGGTCGGAGTGAGAAAAGGTCTCTCAGCGATGAGAGAAATGGTCATTTTTTTTTCTTCTCTACATATCGTAAACATAATTATTTATAAGAGAAATGTACATAAACTACTTTACAAATATTTCATTTACAATCCATTTTTTAACATTTCCTCCAATTCACAATCTCTTACCACCTATACAACACCGCGTTCAAAGCTTAAATACCATAACCAAGTACCCACTTCTCCGCATCTCCCAGCACCTACAACACCACACTGAATCTCCCCCCGAAAAAAAACGCGACAGTATAATACGTACCCCATTACCCGCAGACAAAACAAAAAGCGCGCTCACTCTCGCGATCCACTCAATTCAGCACAAAAGCCATCTCCCTCCCACCTGTTCCTATACCCTATACACCTCCGCCAAAAATAACTGGATCCACTATAGCCGGTCGCCGTCGTCGTCGCGTCTGTCCATTACCGTGTCGCCCACGGGGGATATCGAATTAGCCCCGCGCTCGCGGGGTATATCGAGAGCCGCTACCGTCACCGCCGCGCTTGATTTCGTTACGAGGCGCTCTCCCTTTTTCCCTCTCTTTTATATTATACGCGGACGCGATCGAGTTATCGGAAAACGCGCCCGGCGACACGGGGGGGAACTTTTTAATTAGCGCGCCAAGTGGAGTGGCTATAAGAGAGGTTGGTTCTTTCCTGGTCGCTTGATCGCGCGCGGCCGATTTATTTTTCCTGCGGCTGAGGTTTGAGGGCTGGCGTTGGTCGGTGTTGATTGAACTGGGGTATTTGGATGATTGGCGGTGCGGGTGCGAGCTGGGTGTAGGTAAATGTTTTGCTGGAAAGTTGCAAAAAGCCGCGGAAATTAAATACATGTTTATATTTTTCTATTTACGTTTACAAACAAGTTTTTATTGCTTTACACTGATCGATTAAGTGATTAACCAATAATAATACACAAATAAACGTACTTTTTAACAAGAAAAAACTCATTAACCTGCACGAAAGTCTCTCCCACGCACCCACAAAAAAGCGCACGATCCAATTCCGAACCACGCGAAACTATACAGTGCGCGTAATTTGTCGCACTTCGCGTTTCCTCCACCCACCACCATCAGCAGCACTCGAAACGCTTTTAAATATCGCCCATTCACGCGCGTTATTTCACAGACGATTACACGGCAAAGGACTATACGCGCGCCACAGACAAGAGCATCGCCAACGAGGAGAGAGAACGAACGAAAGAGAATGGAGAACTCTTCGTGAAAGGAGCGACAGCGGTGTGCGTGCGATGAATGATTTCGAGAAAAGGGAAGAGCTTTGACGAGAGAGAGAGAACGGCTGAGCCCCAGTGCGCGCGAGCGTATAATGACGATAGGCGGATTACGCGTTGTTCTCGTCGTGCTCGCGTTAAGCTAGCGTCTTTCCTCCCTTCATTTTCGCGATTCCGCGCATAGGGACTAGGTGCAGGCGGACTATTCATCGAAGGCAGACGGCCCGCGGCTGAAATCCCGACGACGACTCGTTATAATACAAAAGTCGGGCGTTTCGTATGCGTACGTGTGTGTGTGTGTGAGGGTCGAAGTAGTGCATCGGAGAGGATGGGGGCGTGGATTTGTTTGATTTTGCAGTACGAGGGATATGTGTAAGTTGGAGAAATGTTGTAGATGGATTATTTGGGTGGTTTTCGGGAGATATTGAGAGGAATTGAGGCGTGTATTTTTAATCACGAAAGAATGTTTAGGTAAGTGTGATTAAGTGATAGATGGTTTATCTGGTGGACGCGTCATTATTATTTACTCTAGAGATAAGGGAAGGGTGTGCATATAAGTATAGTTTACGAGGCCGTTAATACGATATCATGTATAATTAATAATGTACCATTGTCTTTGTATAATCACATTCCATTCGTTTGTTTTGACAAATAGCATATTACACATTTAATTAAATATTGTGATTGATGATGCGTTGCACTCGAACGAATAGAATTATATTCGAGTTCAATGTCAGCCTGACCTTGTCAACATACTACCCCACTATTACACTGTATGATAGAACCTAACTATCAATCACCTCGTATATACTAATCACAACAACACCACCTACCCACATTTCCTAGAAACCCCTATCGCCACACTTTTTAATTAAAAAATCAAATCAATCACAGCCGCCTACGTATAAATAGGATCCTCCAAATATTTTCAATCCACGCACATACTACCCATTTCAAACCGAATGAGCGGCACTCTTCCATATTTTCACTCCGACTCTTTAACGAACCGCGTCGAACGAATTATTCCGGCGTTTCCCGCGAGCTTTCTCTCAATATATATCTATACACGCAAAGCGCTTTAACGAGGGGCATTGAGAGACCGTCCACGCGAGTCGTAAAAATTCACGTAAAAAGCGGCGGTGGTAGCGGCGTTTTTTCCTCTCTTTCGCTGCGAGAGACTCGAAGAGTGTTTCATTATTTCGTCACGTTAGGGGCCAAGCGCTCGTAAAGTCGCGCCCAAGTTAATCCTGTACATTTTTAATTTGGTTCCTAGGAGAGAGAACGAGAACCCTCGCAGATGTCAAGTGCCCAATTCAGAAGTACTCCGAGCGTAAATTCGAAACTCGGTTATAAAGTTGGAATTATATTAAAGTTGTAAAAAGAATTGTTAACGAAATTCACGAGTCCGAGCATTAAGTATATATTTTCGTTACTAATAAAAGAAAAAATAATAAGGCGAACAAACTCATTTCTAAACCCCCATTGTCCAATCTAATCCCATAAAATTACCGGGCATTTTCTTCAATTTCCCTCCCCTTATTACCAGGCCTCTTTCACCGTTCGCGCTAATAATTCAATCTCCTCTCTCACTCGGTCGCTGCGCACCCGGAACCCCATCATCTCGGCTACGGAATAGCCTTCTTACGCCATTAGCTCGCTCAGCCGCCCGGACTCTCCTCACCGATATAGATGAGCTATGCACCATCTCGTCCTATTCGTTCACGCACAGAGCTTCGCAACGACGTTAAACCCGTCGTCGTCGTCACCCGGTGTAAATCAGGATATTGATGTTCAATTAAGGCCACCGCTAACCCAATTATCACTAGCCGATGCTCGAGCTTCGCTCTCGACCTGTTGTGTGGCGCATACAGCAGCACAGCCTCTATATACATACCCCTCCGCGCTAATGGAAAAATCCAATCGTATACATAGATGACATATACGTCGGCCATACATGTATATAGCCGAAAAGAGGACACGGCGCGAGATTTCGGTTTTCGCATCTCTCTTCGTATGCGGAGCTTTTGTATGTGGGTGTGCGATACCTATATATATCTCAAGCGCGACCCAGACGAGGACAGCGAGATGAATGGGTCTGGCCCTCGACGGGGTGGTGGTGGTGTGCTACCAGCTGACTAGGGGCTGTCGCCATGGCAACGAACCAACACCCGGGAGCAACGCCCCACCCCTGCAAAATTCATATATATGACGCAACTGCGCGAAAGAGGAGAGAGAGAGAGAGTCGAGACTCTTGTGCGCGCTCTCTTTTTCTCTCTCTCTCTCTCGTTCGCTCACTTTTCGCGAGTTATAAAAAAATCATTCGAGGTATAAGGAGCGTGGATTGCAAATGCGCAGCTGCTGCATGCGGAAAGCGATGGTTCGAATGTGCTTTTTTGTGCGGGATGCAGGAAGAGAAATGTATTACGAATTTAAATATCGAACGGTGACTATGATTCAGCTATAATACTAATCAGCTGTGTGATTAATGGGTCACTGTCGCTGAAGGAGATGCTTTTGAGTCATTTTCAAGCCGCGTTTAACCGATAATAAAAGTGAGATACGAGGAAAGCTATTAGGAAGTATTAATGACGCGTACCGCTCCTGATTTTTCCATGACCTTTAAACATTCTATATTACACCCTTGTCTGAAATCATTACCTGCTAATAGTCATACATATTGAATGATTCGATACACAGCCTCTTATACAAATACCTCCATTCGTCACGCCTACATCTATACCTCTCAAAAGCCCATCAACTTATAGCCCAGTACGCGGAAACTGCCAGAAGCTACAAGTATTTACACACCGCCCAATTCAATTCCACGCTGACTCATCATTATCGTCATCCCAAGAGCGAGCGCGATTTATTTCCACCTTCTCGCCCGCTCGCTCGCACACTCATCTCTCTCGCCCCCGCCTCTCAGCATCCCTCACTCTCGTTAGTTTCCTCTCTTCCCTTGATCCCCCTCTCTCCCTCTCAACTTTCTCCCCCTCGGCTCCTTTGAACCGGCGCTAAAGTCGCACACGAGGCGCCTACCCTCACATATACATACACTTGCGCTGGCGTTAAGGGGGTAAGTAGGCTCTTTAAATACCCCGACGCTCGCGGATGTGACGCGCCACGACGTGTATTTTTATCGGAGTAAGTAGGTGACCCGAGACTACACACCCGTGTTGTTTGTATAGTCTCTCTGAATTAATGATAAACCAGCTGTGGTTTTTGCTTTCGTTGAATAGAAAGATATGTATATATTATGTAAAAGGATACGTAGATCTCGTCGCGGCTGTAGCGGATCTGGAGGTTCCGATTGATGCCCTTCTCGTCGATGTCGCTGATCACCGTCATATCCGGCACTCCGTACTCAGGGCTGCAGCCTGTAATGAAAAAGAAGAGGTTTGTTTTAGTATATATATATAGATAATCGTGTGTGCTTTTCAATGCGAACTTGTATTATAAGGTTTATAAATAGCGAGTGGTGCGGAGTTATATATGTGGATCTCGGATTGAAAGAAAGGTCGGACGAAACGAGATTTAATATTGATTCGAGGGGGCGTAGTGGGTGTGTGTATTATTGATGCGAGAGGTAAAAATAAGTACGTCTGGTGAATTAATTAGCTGGTTAATTTAGTAAGTGCGGGCTGTGTTTCGATGAAGGTTAGACTCTCGTGGAGAGAGTTAATTAATTTTGTAATGGCAATAGACTCGTCGTATACGAATTCAATTCATTCGAATACCAGTATATAGTTGATGTTATAATTTGCATTTTCAAACAAAAAATTATAATACACTTCGTTGATTATTAACGAGTACAACTAGGTCAAATTAAACCGTTCTTCCCATTATCAAAATACCTTCTATATAATACGCTGTTGCTACGCTGTCCAACATTCTAACAAGCGATCGCTTATATATTAGTTCGGGAATCGCTTCTCATAAGTTTCATCGCGCGGTAAATAAAGCACTGCAGCCTGGCTTTGATTAAAAGTTTCTCTCGCTTTTATTGGTTTCGAAGCCGCGCACGCAGCTCGGCCAAATGACGCGGTAATGAGTCTGCAATGCATCGGCAATGTAAAACTTTCGCCGACCGTCACCAAATATTTGAACTGTTAGTCGTGCGCGAGGGTCGCTATTTCCACGAGTGTTAAATACCGTGACACGTATAATGGTTTGAGTTTGTATACAAAACTTTTTCCGGCCGGGCTTCATTTTCAACTTTTTCCGCGTTATTATTAAAAAACAAATAAACGTTGGAAAATTAAAGTTACGCTCGGATGCGTGTTACACGCCTGCACAATGCAACGGTTGTAAAAATGTATAAAACACTTGATACATTAAACCAGTAAATCACGAGACCCGGCTTTCGTCGCCTTTTTTAGCTGAATATCCAGTTTGCACAACCCATCCTCGTTTCCAACTATATACATGTATACACACACATAGAAGCGGTGCATCTCACTACCGCCTTGAACCGCCTGAAACTTTGCGCGGGGATTACAAGCGCAGCAGCCGTGCAGCATATCCCAACGGGGGATTACCATATCATCCCGGATTCTGGCCCAGAAACCCAAAGTACAGTTACCCCCTCCTCCTTCTCTCACACACAAACGAAAACTTACCAATTCGCGTAATAATCCACAAGAGAACCGCACGCGTCCCTCTCTTCCTCCCCTATCTATGTAACTGCACGCAGCTGATGATCACGCGGGCAGGTGCTTAAGAGCCTTGCGCGCGATGATGATGCACACCTGCCGCAGCTGCCGACGGCGCGTGCACGCACGCGAAAAAAGTCACTCTCCGCACATAAAACACAATGCGCGAAAAAATCTGCACGTGAGAGGGATAGAGACTACGGGTCTCTCGTCAAGGCCAGGATTTTTCGATCGTATATTCCTTTTGCTTTCTTCCGCGAGCGTGCGTGCAGCACGTGTCGATCGGTATTCAGCTCTGTGCTGTATTATAAAGCTCGATACGGTCAAGCGAGCGATGCGCGACTGCTTATACACGACAATGATGGATTCCCGGTAGTTGCCATGCGTATGTTGTGTGTGTACGTCGGTTTTTTTTGTGTGCGTGCACTTTTCTAGAATCGAATGCAATGGATGCCGGAATTTCGCTGCGATCGACGCTTTTGTAAGAGAGTTATTTGTGTTGTAAGAGAATTTATTGCGAGATGTCGACCTTTTTTTTGCAATAGTATACAGTGGTAAAAGGATTTTTAAAATTTTTTAAAACATTTGCGATAAGTATACTATATATACTCGCGTTATTTCGCAGTTTACATTTTTTGCGTGAAATTAATAAAGCCCGTCCTCATTACCCAGCTTCTTCTATAACTTCCAAGAACGCGAGGAATCCGGTTAATTCGCAGATCTAAGCTATAATTGAAACATTACAGTACAAATCAGCGTGTAAATACGGGCCGGCATGCGTAACAAAGTGCCGCGCGTTGAGCAATCGTCGGTATATATAAGTATACGCACTATTCGCACTAGCGCGCGCACTTTTTTAAATCATGAGAACGCGTTATATCGCGCAGTAGATCTACGCGGGCAGATATACGTTCCCATTAAGTTCCCATGGCTTATTAATAAAACATCGTAATAATAATAATAAAGCTTCGTTATCGTGCGTGCAGAAACGATTCCGTTTATTCCGACAATTAAGCGGGGCAAATTATATTGTATATCCGCCGAAAACTTTCGCGGTGTTCCCGAAACGCGCATTATATAAGCGATTACACACGTATACGCGTAGCTATACGATTGTAACTATACGTGTGCCATAATATTCCGCGAAATAATTAAAGCCACAGGGCGCCCACGCGGTCACATGTGACGGTGCGTCCCCGCGTCGTCGGACGTCGCACAAAAAAAGCTTACTGTCGTAAACCGCGCTCACTCTCTCTCTGTCTCTTTATTTCATTCTATGTCAAGTCGCCGCTTCCTCGCTTTATTTTCCTATACCCCGTCCACATATTATGTACACGCGAGCGGGCGTACGAATGGGAGAGAGAGAGTTTGTTTGAGCAGTCGGCCCAAGCGCTGTCTATATAAGCGGATCCGTCGTCGTGCTCTCTATCTCTTCGCTCGCGGCGGCGAAAGAGAGAGAGAGACAACCGCTGCTCGTTTCTTTATCGCTAAGGTCGGATCGCCATCCGCTTCCCGCGAGCGAACGCGGTCAGGATAACCCTTCAGCGATATAAGCGAGCGTGCAACAAATGTACGATTTATCTCTCTCTCTCTCCCTCTCTCTTCTTTCTATCCTTGTTCCACGTGCGTGCGATGTATAGTTCCTTCGCATCGTTTTTTTTTCTTGTATTTCAAACATGGGATCGGCGTGATAACAGCCGTTGATAGACCGTTTATCCGGTCAATTACCGAGCGTGTGTGTAGAAGTTGAATTTCTTCGGCACGTATATCGAATTTTTGCTGTTATCCAAAGCCTTCCAGTTAATGCAATTTATTGCATAATTTAATTAATTACCATAGCATTTTGAAGATATACTTATAATAAATTACAAAACACTTCGGTTATTCGAACCCAAATATATATACGAACATTCAAATTCAATAATTAAAAACAAGCTTTACTTAGAATACACTTAGAAACGAGTAAAAGCAACGACGAGTGCATTTAAATGCCAGTTCCACGCGGAGTCTCTCCCGCCCCGCAGGATTCTTTTTATATTAAAGAAACCAGTGAACTTCCTCTCTCCCCTCACCTTTATTACACACTGCACACTGCAGTCGTCGCACTCATACACACCCTCCCACAGAGTCAAACGACCTCTCGTGCCACAATAAAAGTGTGCGAAGAATTAACACCGCGTCGTCATCCTCCCCCTCGCCTCCTCCACCTCTCTCTCTCTTTCTCTAAAGTGCCACTCCACGACGAAGAAAGAAAGAACACACGCGACGCGGGGGAGAAAGAGAGAGAGAAAACAACTCGCTCGCCGCCTCCGCGAAAAAGGGACGCGCGCACGCACGTGAAAGATAATACGCGCATGCACTATAACATACGCAGAGGGGAGACTAAACACTCGTTGCAAAGCGCACACGCTATGTATACTGTTTCCCTCGTGACACATCGAGGAGCAATTACAATTCGCGACTTCCGCGCGCGCGAGAGAAAAAATAACCTCTCCCTCCGATTGCGGTCACCGCAGCGGTTACATACAGCCGGTGCATATATAGAGTTGTGTCACACATTGCGGGAATAGAGAGAGAGAGGAGAGGAAAAATGCGAAGAGCGGAGGGAACGACCGCGCGAGATGATGGGTATATGCCGGTGCAAGCTTGTTTGGGTCAAGGGCTCATCGTGTCGTGCCCGTGTGCGAGGGCCGTATGTGTCTGTAACGTTTAGACGCGGAGCTGCAGGCTTTCAGAGAGGAGATTCAAGCGAGCTTTAGTTCTTTTTTCTTTTTAGTTGGCGGTGATGCTTCGACGAGATACTTGTTTTGGGGTCAGAGTGGATTATGGGGGGGACGACGAGAGGTGAGGGTGAGATTGTTGTTGGGTGGATAGAGTTGCGCAGCGGAGGTGCGGGGCAAAGTGGATGACGAGGTGGGGTTTCTTAAATGAATAAAGTGATTTTCAGTAGAAGGTGGAGAATGGAGGTGAAATGGGAGCTTTTTGGTTTAAGAATTATTGTAGATATTATGGTGCGTAATTCTCTCTGTGACTTATTGTAATAATTATAAACATTGTGGTATATGATGTAGAATCGTTTTACTTATACAACAATCAGAATACCTAAACAAAGACAATCCAGCCAAAATAATTATTCAGTAATTTAGTGTACAATAGTAAGTAATTTAAACACGTATTGTCCTATACACGAAAATTCAATTAGCCGAAAATACTCCATTTGTATGTACGGTTAAACCCATTGAATGGGAGAATGTTTAACAATTTAATCGAACAAACGATACCGAATCGAGTTTCGTTGGTGTATTGAAAACCAATATATACGCGTATACGACAATGAAAGCGAATATTGTCTAAATAAACTTCAATCTCTTCCATTTACATTCCCCCGCTTGCGTCAAACGTTTTCCATTTCTTTGAAATGATATCGTATATATACGGGGAAAAGTCTCACTCTTTTTACTATAAAAATGCATATTATTATCTAATCTCCCACATCCTGCAAATAACATTTTATTTAAAATTTGCAGAGAACTGCCAACGCTGCTCTCGTATACAATAAACTTTGCAAATATTAATTAAACTATTACGCGCGCACCTATCAAATATATTAATTCCGTTAAAACCACCGACCTTCGTCATAAATAAACCCAATAAACGTCGAATTTTCTGGCCCGTCCGCACAGAAGCGAAAAAAAAGCAAGAAGAAGCCTGCGGTTCCCGTATACGTATACATTTTTCCGAGCGGTGCAACGTATACACCAGCGAAATCCGATACCGCGCACAGGTGTTTCGGGCATTTCGCCGCGAGAGATCTCTCCGCCATCAGTATAACTGATACTCCTGGCCACACACACGAACTGCAGATGTCGGCAATAATTTTTCTAACGCCTAGGCGATTCAACGCATTCGATGCAGGTATGTTATAGGCGCGGGCGTGGAATTAACGGATATAGGCGGGATGTGGCATGCCTAATGGTCGAGAGGTTAAAAATAGAGTGGTTCTCTAATTTATCTGCTGGACGTGCGGCAGTGCGCGCGGGAGCTTCCGCGCCGCGTCGTCCTTGTAATTGATAACGAGGCTTTCCTCTATTATAATTAAAAAGTCTGTGCACTTTGTGTAACAGTGTATTAGCGATAAGTTCGCTAAGTTTCTCGGAAGTTTTTACTCATAATAAATATGTCAAGAGAGTACAACGTGGTTACAGTATGAATTAGTTTGTAACAACGACCCGCCACGATGAATTTTATTCACCTTGTATATACACTGCTTTTACCACATGCTAAATATTTAGCAAAGAAAAAAGCATCGTAAAATTCCATATACTTATATAGTATAATTATTATGTCAGTATCGTTAACATACATTTTTCCACCCCGCGACGCACATATATTTGAATTTATAATGACAAAAAAGTATTCGCGCATAATTAAGCCCACCTCGCACACTTGACGCGTGAGAAAACTTGAGAACACGCCCAGGAAAAATCACAATAACCCAATTTACACACGCCTCTGTTAAGTATACGTCAAAATCAGGCGCGCGGCAACCTACTATATCTCTCTCTCACGACTCATCCGATCCAATAAGAATATCAGAACACAGGAAAGAGATAAAGAGAGGGAGATTCTAGCGCGGCGGCGAACCGTAATTAAAAATCCGCAAAAAGATGAAGAAAAAAAGGCAAGAAAGAGAAACTTGTATATACAGAACGGAGCAGCCGGTGGTTATACACCATAGACACACACACACGCACACATACACACTGCTCACTTGAAACGCCGGGGCGTTTAAGCGCTCGGAATATGCAGGAGGGTCCTCCTCTCTCTCTCTTTCTCTCTCGTCGATCGCGCTGCTCTTCCCATCATTGTCTTCTCTCCCTCTCTCTCGCTCTTCCCCCTTTTCTCATTCTCCCCCGTATAACACACGCGCGCGGCCTTTTACGCGAAACCCGAGTACACAGCCGGTAGTTGCGCACACTGTGTGTGTCTGTGCGTCCCGCCGCCGCGACCTTCGCCATCACGTACACTTTTTTTCTTCTCTTTTTCTCCCGCGCGTTTGTCTCTTGTCTCTCCCTCTTTCTCTCTCCTTTGCCGCGAGTGACTACACACTCCTCTGCCCTGCGGGGCAAACGGTAGACACGCGCGCGTCTCTCTCTCTCTCCTTATTCGCACGCGGGGTAAAAAAAAGCGAAGAGCCGCGCGCAGCTTATACATGGTATATACTACACGACGAAGACAACGACAGCGGCGAAGAAGACGACGACGACTCGTCACTCAGCTGCCGTCGCTTTAATGGATGGAGAGAGCCGAGAGCAGCTATAAGCCGTGGACAGCCCAATTTTTCACTCGAGAGAAGAGAGAGAGCGAAGGCACTTGTGTGTATATAACGTACGTGCATTGTACACTTCAGGCGTGTGCAGTGATGTGTATGTATACACGCGCGACGTGGGTATATGTTAATGCGAGGGTGCGAGAGAATCGTCGAGAGTGTACTGCACTCGGAGAGCGAGTAGTGAGAGTGGGTTTATGCGTTTCTGGAGTGCGAATGGAGAGCAAATAATTTCGCCGCGAGGCAATTTCGTCGCGTGCGAGAAGGAGGAAGAGAAATTACTTGTTAGAGGTGTATATGTGTGTGTGGTATAACGAGACGCGCTTGTTGCCAATCTTCACTCTCTCTCGTTACGTTTGCCGCACGATTCAATTTGTCTTCTCTCGCGCAGAGGTGTATATATACGACTGCGGTAAAAAAAAGAAGCTTGGTGATTAACGGCATGCTCCGTTCGATAGTTAAATTATTATCGTTGACATGATTTTCGTTATTCTAAACGCAGCGCGAACAGCAACATTAATAATTTACAGGAGAAGCGTAGATACAAGTATTACGGTGGCAATTTTAACGCGTAGCGGAAGATATGATGTATAAAGAGCGCGTGCGCGTTTCGTGCGGTAACGGAGGACGATAAAACTATTTTTACGAGACTGCGTTGCCGTTTTATGTGGCTTATTTGTGTACGCGGTTCCGTGGGGGTATAATAAATGGATTAAAATTTCGTTCAAGCGACGTTTAAATAGCCCTGTTTATCAAAGGTCACGCGTCGCTATCTTATACATAGTATATACAGATAGATATATTATTCAATGACCAGAAGTAATACGTTGCGGAGCACGCGAGAAATTCGTATTATAAAACGCTGCCAAACATTCCCCGTTGATAAAAAGTGTCGCGAACGTAAGCGTGCGAATAATATACCAAGAAGCGCCATTTCGCAGGAATCCCCGGAACGACGAAGTTGAGGATTGGTTGGAACAGCTTATATTTTTATGTAAAGGAATATACTTATTGAAAAGCAAGGAATATGTATTGGAAAAAGCTCGGTGCGCGAGGTAAGTATCAGAATTTTCCAATAAAAAATAAGGGTTTCTCCGATACAGAAATACGCTGTACAGTAATTGTAATACCACAGTTTACATATCATTTTTTTAATATTTTTAAATATATTTTGCAATAAATATGATGATAATAATTCATCTTAATTTACAAATATATTAGTACCGATGAGTCAACAAGTAAATAAAGAACAAACAATAACTTTTACAATATTTCCTCAACAACCAAAAAAGCAAACAACAAAACCAACCGTCAACTACAAATTCCCATCCACCCAAATCCCCTAACACCTTCATCTCGAACTTTGCCCGCACTCGCACTTTCCTTCAACCCCGTACCTTCTCACCACCCCAAAGTCCCTCTGCAAAACTACTTCTTCGAAACTTTTTTGTCTCCCCTTACACCATCCAGCCTAGACACATTTTCTCTCCGTCTTGCATTTAAATTTTTCGCACGAAGGGGGAATCCCGCATCTCCTCGCGGCGGTTCCCGCCCGTCGCGCCGAGACAGCGAGAGTCACTTTCGTACTTAGCGCTCGAGGCGCACTCGGCCGATTTCACTTTCGATGATGTGTAGTTATATATACGTAGTATATATACACTAACGTGCGCTCCTCGTCGGTTAATTGACACGTGGGAGGAAGGGTGAGACTCGAGGATCTTAATTAAAGAGGCTCGGGTTTCCCGCTTCTTTTTTCTTTCTTTTTTAGTGGGGGTACATAGGTACACACTCTGTTTTGTCGGCTGTTTGAAAGCTTCGGGAGATGATGGAGTTTTATTCAATGTCGCGGGGGCGATGCGATTGTGGCTGACGTTTGTTCTCTCTCTTCGAGAGGGAGCTCCGGATGATGTGGGACTTGATTACGATACAGAGGGTGGAGTTTCACAAAGGTGGGTAAGTGAGCTTTCTAGAAGGTTGAATATTCATGCTGGTACAATGGACATATATATCGATTTTGATAATAAAGTTTGTACTTAATGTAGACTTTTACTATAAATATATACAGTTTAATGTCATGAATATAACAAATTCATAACCATTTCCAAATTATATAATTCCCACACATTCAACGAATTTAACCACAGCCCTGTAGAGAACAAAGTACGCAAGTAATATATAATCCAAAACAATCCTTCCGCAACGCTTGCACAACCGCACCTCGCTCCCCGGCCACCCACTTGCAAATTACAAATACCACTGCATATAAGTGCAGGCCAGCGTGTATGGCTATCACGCGGAGCAGCAGCGGCGGCACATCATATAGCCGCGATCTCGCACGCACGTATGGAAGCGATAGGAGAGAGCGAGCGGAATCGAAATGCCGAGCTGCACGTGCTCGCCGGCAGCGGCTCATTGACAATAAAGCGTTCTAGCCGCACCGATCATCGCTCTTTCTCTCTCCGCTGCACATATCGCGCTCGACCCACTTTACGCGGCGAGTGTAGTGTAGAGGAAGAGTCCGGCGAGATGTGATGAGGAAGGCGCATAACGACGATGATGATGTGAGGCTGAGAAGTGTAATGGAAGGGTGCAGGTTGTGAATTTTCTTGGATCGATCGATTTTCGTTCTTGTTTTTTTTCTGAGATTGTGGATGAAGTTGTTGTGGTGGTTGATGCGTGCGGATGGGATAAGTATTGGGTGGAGATGTGATTTGTTTTGTGATGGGAATAGGATTGTGTAATAAGAGTTGCAATCTTGTAGGCTCAATACTATTAGAACCCTGTATATGGATATTTTGAATTTTTATTCAATTTGCTTTGATTTATGATAACGATGATAATTTGAAACAATAATAGCAACGCCATTCATCAGAAGAAAAAAATGAATACTTAAACTTCTTTATATTCCATATGAGATATGTCAACGAGAATAACGACACGACGATTTCAAAAGTACTTTGTATGGTCCATTCTCATGAGAATATAATTCGGTAAGATCGCACTATAAACGATCCATTTATATTCTTCATGCCCGCAAACGAAATTCATTCAATTATTCCCATGATCAAATAATATGACCCGGCTGATTGGGACAAATTGATCGGCGTTCTGGGCCCACGTCAAAAAACGCTATATATATCTCATTCATTGTTTCACCGTCAACGCCACAATTAATAATTTCCCGAACAATATGGATCTCATTTCGAACGTTATGCTATATATACGATTGCGTAACGTTATAATTACGCAAGACGTAACTCTGCCGAGAGATTCTATCGCATAACCACCGTCATTCGACTTATAAGACCATTTAATTCAAGCTCTCTTCTTTCTCTCTCTCCCTCTTTCTCCGCGGACAAAAAGTACAAAGCCTCGCACTCACCGCGCCGCGCAAAAAAGACGACCGTGACGTCGTCGTCGTCGACTCTCCAGTATATGTATATATAACGAACCTCGGCGACGGCGCCTCATCGCGATCGAAAGATAACTTCCGGCGCGCGTTTGATGATACGCAGAGTAGTTCAGCGTATCGCACAGCCCTATCGACTCTAATTACGCGCGGATTCGGATTGTCGCCGCTTTGACTCGGTATGTTAATTTTGCGCGAGAGTAAATAGAGACGTATTTGTATGTATTAGCGTAGTTATAGAAGGTACGTGTGCGTGTGTGTATATCTGGCGACGACGATACGAGGGAGATCGTCGGTTGTTGGCACGCGCTCGCGGAAATTGCTGGCGGAATTGAATTTTAATCTCAGCGGAGAGTACAGCGTGTGTGTATGTGTGGGAAAAAGCGGGACCGGCCGTCGCATATGTGTGCGTATCGGTAAAGTACATTAGTAAAGTGATTCGGCGAGTCTGATGTCGACGGGGTATTAAAATGATTAATTTGTCAGAAAATTTCGTCGAATTTTCGTCATTTTCGGATAGTTAATTTTACGCTGATTATACTCGTAAATTGAAAACTTCCTGGTTACCGTTAATTTGGTTTTGTACAACGATTTCCAGACACATATAGTGATTGTGAAAAGGTGTGAGTCAAGCGAAAAGCGCAGCAGTAGACCATTAAATCATTTTGTAACTATATATATATAAGTGTCCCACTCGACTAGTCATCTTCGTATCGCCAGTCATTCCCACGCTAATGAATCAGCCTACATTTAATCACAATCGACACTGTAATCCATCAGAAACATATAGTTTTCCGAAACAATGAAATGAATCGTATATTATACAAGTTTCGTTCCGTTATTATCGCAGCTTATTGTAATGCTACATAGTTTTGATATATGCAATTTATTTCTCCCCGCATTTGGGCTGAATCTAGGGCTATAATTAACGGTGTTAAGGCTCCAGTTACGGTTCTCGCAATGCCGCGACACCCAACGTGAAAAGGAGCACCACAATCCTGCGGTTTCGGAAATTATGATTTTTAGCATATGTAGGCTGTTATTTCAGTACTGCGGGCCATATTTCGCTTACTCGCTATATACAAGGTACATGTAGCACTACTGTATTTTAATTCAAGCTACCTTCTCAAACTTACAAACGAAAAAATAATTACATTTACATCCTGTTATAGTTAATTCCCAACTTTCACGCAAATTCGTTAATCCCCCAAACTTAAAATCTAAAGTACCTCGCGACGACACAACAAAGCCCCCCGTCAAGAACTCCCCTGCACCCCTCCCTTAATTCTTCATGAATAAAAGTTCTTTTATCATCTAGAAAAGACAACGAGATAAGTGGCCTACCACCGCCGCCAAGCAACTTCTTTGAAGTCGGGTAAGTAATCGCGTCCAACTTTACAACAACGACGCCCAGTGTCTTCTTCCCCGTCCTTATGACAAAAACGCGAGCAATCCCGCGGCTCTCGCATAAACTCTCGCGTATATAATAAACTCGCTCCCAAGGAAAAAAGAGGGGCGACAAAAACCCTATATACCACACACACGCTAGAACGTGCAAAAAGTGAGAGAGATTTTCGCGTGCAAACTAAATACGCGAGCGCTGGCACAGCCCTCCCATTGAAAAGTGGGCGAGAAAGAGAGCGCACAAAGCCGCTTCTCACACCGTGCGACGGGAAGTTATTAAGCCCCACGCCGCGCACAAATTCCATGGGATATATATGTATATATAGCGAAACGCGCGCGCGTATCCGCCGGACGATGACTATATATATACGCGCATATACTGCACCTAGATGCAAGGTTGAGCCCCTCTTTGAATGCGACTTTTCTGGATAAAGCAATTTCAAGGGCAATTATACGAGGGCCTCGTTTGTGCACTAACGCGGCGTTGCGGAGCTTTTCAATCTTTTTTTCTCTCTCTCGGTCTCGTTACGCGTTTGCGCGGAGAGGTGAATTACCGGTGGTTTACATATTTTACGCTTTAGTGCGTGCGCGATAGCTGTGCGCCGTGTCCCTCGTTCGGTTCTCCTTTTTCACGCTAATTTTCAATTTTAAAGGGTCAATTAAAGGTAATTGCATTATATTAACTTCAAAGGGACATAGTTTAATTTTATATTTATATAAACATAGTCTCTGAGATCTTTAATAAGGACATTCATTGCTGTAGAATAAAGAAACCATCTCTTTCAAGGGAAGCTGTATCTAGGCTAAATCGCTTACCTCCCCCATCGGCAAATCGCATTTGCCGAAGATTCAATTTTCCTCCCTACCTTTTCCTTTAATAACCCCATATAGCTATCCGCCAATTTCCCGTATAGGTATACATATATATACACGACCATCTCCGGCACTACGGAAATAACAAAGATTCCCATTTACCCATCCTGCAACTTTTTATATATATACATTATATATACTCGAAAGAAAAAAGCACCGACGACTATATATCTCTATAAAAGGAGAAAAAAAAACCTATACTCGACGATCTCGAATATCCACACGCCGCCCAAGTCGCAAGAATGCGATCCTCGACGCTATATGCGCGGCCTCGGGTAAGTACATAAATTTTGCGGCGCAAGAGCGCGTCCAATAAAAATCGCCGGACGCACGCGCGACAATCGTCGCCGCGCGCATGAATATTGCATGAGCCGCAGCCGCCGCTCGGAAATAAGCGATCATTTCCAACGCGGAAAGACGAAGGGAATCACTTTATATATACTATATATAGGTAGAGATAGAGAGATGCGTGTACATATAGTAATACGCGCTTGCGTGTATATACCTATATTTACTCCTTTTTGCTTCCGACATTCCGAAACTCCGGAGGTATGCAGCACGGCGCGTGACTCACAGCGGCGCGAGGATCTTGCAATGACGAGGAAGGAGCGAGGGTCAATATTTAAGATAGGAGCTGCGATCGCTGTACGGTTTTCTTTCTAATCGACGGGTGTAGACACGCGGCGCTGGAAAAACCGGGTCTGTTTGCAGGATAAACACACGGAGGGGAGCGGGGGGCTATTGTTGCATCGTGATGTATACTTTCTTGACGGGGAAAGAAGATATAGGTTCAGGTTTATCGAGCGGCAAGCAGACGCTCGCAGTGTCAGTCTTGGTTGGTAAAGATAAGAGATTGGTTTCACTTTTTTTTTTCTTTCCTGAGAGGAAAAGTGATTTTCAATATAACGACGACGACGTAATAATTGTGAGATGTTTGTATAGATAGAGGAAGAATAATTTGTGTTTTTATTAATTTTATATGTGCGGAAATTAAAAGAGAATATACCCTGCTAGAAAATAGGCCAACTTCGTTGGTTAACATGTTAATCAAATGGAAGCATTTTTACTTAAAATCA
>UXGD01000604.1:0-52465 GCA_900474315.1 Torymus auratus | reverse complement strand
TTAGGTACAAAATCGAGAAGCACTTTTAGTTTAAGCGATTTGGCTTTTTTAACGAGGTTATCAAAGTCTTGGAGAGTACCATACTCCGGTGCTATATCGGTGAAGTTCGAGATGTCGTAGCCAAAATCCTTCTGTGGACTGGCATAAATTGGTGAAAGCCATAAAGCATCTATGCCTGCATCTACGAGGTGTTCCAATTTTTCGGTGATACCTTTAAGATCGCCGATCCCATCTCCATCACTGTCTTTAAAACTTCGCGGATAAACTTGGTAAATCACACTTGTTTTCCACCAATTTATGTCTTGTTTTGTTTCATCAATCTCCTTGTAACAGGCGCGAGCATTTAGGACCAGTAGCCCGAAACTTAGTACGGTAATTACCCTCATGACTGAAGGAAACACTATTTAGTTTCACGCGGTCCTTATACGTGTGTACTTTATATGAGCCACACAATACACTGAGAGGCGGCCAAGAGTTTCTTCGTCATGCGGATTTGCTCGATCCGATATCACGCGAAAAAATTTTACTTAACTGTAGAACATTCATCGATAACAAAGTATTCTTTATCTATCAGAACATAAATGGAGTTGATATTTTTCATTCTAAAACATTTGCTGTTGCATATAAATAGTAAAGATTATAATACAAATTCACAATTAATTAGTAAATTTATGATTAATCACTGTTCAATTTTGGCATAGATAAATTTAATGACTAAAGATTATATGATAAATAAATTTGAAAAAATTAATAAAGGTAATATTACTTTGTAAATATTTAAATAAAGCTAGGTATTACAGAAGTAAAGTATTCCAATATCATAAATTAACATTTAATTAAATAGTTTTGATTTGGCAAAATTTATAATACAATTACGTTGCTTTTCTATTTCACGGACAATTAATATCCATTAACTCGATTGTCAAGTGCTAACTATTCTATTCGCGCAGACAATTTACCTTTCCCACGCTCCTCGTTTACATAAACGCTTCTCTCATTGAGAAATAGATTTGCGCGCCGCAGTCCTCGAGCTTGAAAATAACCAAAATACTTAATCGAGATAAAAAAAGAGACTGTCTTAACGAGACTGGTTAACGATAGGTACTTAGACTGCGACCTCGTAGTCAAACATCTCCCCCTTCTCTTTCTCTCCCCTCTTCCTTTCTTTTCCCTTGCCTTATCCATGGTTTACGGTCCTAATTAACTTTCTAGGTTAGCACCACTCCTCGTTGCCAGGCTAAAATACTCACCGGGCTTTTCTTTCTTTCCCTCCTCGCTTCTTAGCTCCGTCTCTCCGTGGTGCTCTGGTTACGCTGTTCCTTCTTCTTATCCATCTCGTCCATGTAAATTTTTCATCCATTGCACTGCTCCGTACAATACACCCGCTCGGCTAGCTCGCACAAGAGGTTGGAGAGAAACGCGTAAAACTCGAATTACGCGCTTGGGAAATAAAAGAAGAGAAAAAGAAGGAGGGAGAAGCAGCGAGTTAAAAAAGGAGAATGGTCCGAGCTGAAACAACAGGGGAAATTCAATTCAAGTCTTTGTCCACGCGGGCATAAAATGCGTTTTTATCAAACATCGTTATATTTTTCAGAGTTTTCGTTCTCTCATAGTTATCACACATGCGTGCACGCTAAGCTCACTTTATTATTGAAGTTTACGCTTATGCGCGGGGCTGAACTCCTGCGAAAGAGTTATGGCCTCGGATTCCCATCATGCACTTGAGTTTTCCGAACAGTTTGCTGAAAAACTTACGCGGAGTTGCCGCGCCCCATTCTTCTTACAAACACGACGATTTGTGGCTATTTAATTAACGCCGTAATGGGAGCACGCGATTTTCATTTTTCGCCTCAATTGGAAGCGACTTGAAGGGAAAGCGCAAGAAAAATGTGCTCCTCGTTAATGGAACGTTTAATTGAGCGAACATTACAAGATGGATGTGTAGCATTAGCTGCTTCAGAATTGGAAAGAATCTGGATTAAATTATGCAGAACAATGTATAAATCAAAACTTTGTTCAATTAAATTTTATTGTTTTCAAGATAACTCATATTAATTAACTTTCACACAAATTGTCAGCAAGTCAGTTATAGATTTTAAATATCATTATTCGACCATGGTTTCCTAAAAATAATGTTAAAACGTTTAGTGTAAAAAACGTTGTATTCATATTCGGCCATGTGTATCGCATAATATGCGCGATAGCTTACCCTTCGGTGATGGATGATGTTTGCTTGGATCCGCGCTATACCAGCTGCATCGCATAATTTACGAGAGGCCCCATATGTAACGCGCGAGCCTAGGTAAAAAAGAGACCGTAATTTTTCGCAATAAATTTTGATAAAAAATAGCAATGACACCGTTAAACATATTTTCTACTGGCGTCTGGCTCGCAAAGCAAGCGGCTAGATAGATCTTTTGAAAAAAGATCCGAAGAAAATATAACTCGGCGAGTGAATGAATAATAACCTGATAAATATTTGATGAATTCAATTTTTCACACAATCAATATACTTATAATATTAACGTCCCAGAACATTACGCTTTCACGATTCGGTATTCCAACGGCGTGCGCGATAAATATTAGGGCGTTCCTCCTCTGTAATAACACACATCGTACAGTCGCACCAAGAAGCAGCACGCAGTATAGCGAGAAAATAAATCTCGGGAATAACTCGCGGCGAAAGGGAGAAATAAAAGCCGACGGGACGACGACGACGACGATTGCGACGACTCATTAAAAATCATTCGTACTCACCGCTACCGTCGTGGTCTTGTTCGCCTGGGCGGGGACGCGTAATTAAAATAATTAGTAGGAATAATCTCGGGGTCCTAATAGCGTGGCGCACTTAAGAGAGCAGCGTGCTTGGCTCACTGGATTTCTCGTTCTCTCTCGGTCTCGTTCTTTCTCCATTTCGCTGTATATACGCGGGCGCGCGCACACGGTGGGTTATAATTAAAACGCATTGCCTGAGAGTCGCAAGCGGGCACGCGCGCGTCGTGGTAGCCACCCCCAGGGCTAGCCGGTCGCTCCTCTCTCCTTTTGCATATATTATACATATTGTACATTTCGCCGGTACACCAGCCGAGTGTCGGCATCGCTCGCGACTTTAAGCCGTTTCAAGAGGACTGGCCGTTTTCCACATTCTGCAATTACAAACAGATTTTGGATCGCGCGAGCGCGCGTCGTTCAAAGGCCAAACGTGGAGCTTGAAGTACATTGCATATATATCCTCCACGCTGCAGAGGTGAAAAGCGCGCGTCGTGGGATTTTGATGAATTCCCGCGAGATGGTGAATACGCGAGCGCGCTTTTCGATATGATTATTAATTAAGTAAACGGGTCGTTAATAATTGAAGCGACGTATACGGTTGTATGTCGTGAGACGCTTCTTTGAGCGATCGACGCTGGCAAGGGGAAAATTATATTTTCAGAAATAATGGAGATATTAATGATGACTTCGTAACGAGATCAAAGTCCCTTTGACGATCAGAATACCTATATCATATCAAAGCGCGTATTTTTGCCAATTTAATCAGCCGTAAATCTAGAGCATTTCCTTTCAAAGAAGCTCTTTTTAAAAATATTCTTTTAAAAACTAGTCTTATTTGTTACATCGGATCCAATGTTTTTTTGGTGTTTCAAACGTCAAACCGATGAACAGAATAAATTTTTATGATTGAACCAAGTTCAATCAAATCAAATCTACAATATCGCTTAAAAACTTTGGAAAAGAAAATTCGCGAAATCTTATATCACGAGTATTCGTCAATAAGTTTTTCAAGAATTTCACTACTACTCTACCATGACATTACGATAATTATTGTGCCTCTGCGTTTCACATTGACAACGCGGAGAAATTCCACTACTGCGATAGTGCAATAGACAAGACTTGACAATCGAGTGGATCACTGCACTGTGATGATAAGCCAACCACGATATGGCACAACTACATTCTCTTTTACCGGAGGAAAAATGCTATAAGCGGTAAACGACAGCATTGACGAATTGACCTTGGGATGTTAGCTTAATCCGGGCGCTTAATCTACAGCTTATCGCAGAACGCATTCACGTTGCGCGCCAAGTAGACTTCCAAGTAGTATCGTGCTACGATTTTTAGTCAGACTTCTGCTTAGAGAAGGGGAATCGAGAGCGCGCGCGACTCTCAAGGTGTATGTGCTGCGCCAATGAACATATTGCCATGCGTTGATTTATCAGTGCACAGTTTACTTTTTCTTTTTCAAGAATTTTGTTTACTACTTGGCGCTTTTTCTAACTTGTTACTGGAAACCTTGTATCAGGTGACACCAAACATTCTAGAAAGTTATATAAAATGATAAAATTCCTTGCCTTTTTCTGCAATAATTTCAACGAGTTATAAAATCTTCTTTCTTATATTACAGCCAGACTATACCGTGTAGAAAGATTACGTTTAACACAAATTTTGGGTGACGTTCAAGTTGGCCAGTGTTTATCTCAAACGTGCTCCGAGAGAGTTTGCCAAACTTCAAATAGCAATAAAAAAAAGCCGACGGAACTTCTCATAACGTTCTGAAAAATTTGATAAAAATTTTATCAAAGACATATGTTAAATATTTATTGAACAGGGGAATAATAGGAGCAAGCCTCACTTAGCGGACATGCGCGCTACCCGCTGATACATAGTTATAATTTGTTCTTGCCATTGGAAATGATAAGTGTGTTGAGTGATGAAACATGTGCTGGAGCACTAAGTATGATAACCTACATTTTATATTTAATGACAAGAACAAGCAATACTTACAATTAGTGGAGTGAATGCGCGAGAGTTCCTGAATAAAAAAATTGACCTAAGAATAATATAAGGACCTTATCCGAGATCCAACGAAAACCATGATGTCCTGTAAAGGCATCCCGCTTAGGTTCTTAACTGGACAGTATAGTGACAAACGTATCAACTATTTTTCATTATTTGACAATTTACTCTCTTAAGGTGCGGCTCCGGCGTTTTTAAACCCATAAATATAAAAACAGAAAAATCAAGATCGTAAGCTGAAATCTCAAGCTTTTTGTTGTCATATATCCCGGTTGGGAACTCACCGAGCAAGTATAAGAGAAAAAATATATAAACTCGTACTTTTAACAGAGGCTCTTATGGCAGAAGTGCAATTGAACGTGTTCATTTACCCCTATAAGAGCTGAAAATCCAAAATAGCTTTGAAAATAAAGTTGTAAATAACAGTTCCTCGATAGGCTACAATAAAATATAAAAAATAACGATCACCAGTTAAATTTTCGAGAAAACTTTAACGCAGAAAGCTAAGATTTGGACAAAAGTTTTTCATTAATACAAGACTTTTCTAAAATTATTCAACACTCTTCAAAATGTGCATTCAGAGTCTGAGACACTGATAAATAAATTAATGAATACAAAAAAGGTACAATTAACCTCAAAAAACAAATCAAATCAGCTTCTCGGTGGAACTTGTTACTGATAATTAGGATGAACAAATTTGTTTAATTTGAACGTATAATCGTTATTTGATGAAAGTTTATTTATGCAACCTGTTTAATGAAGTATATACCTCGCGATTAAAAGAAAATTGAGAAGCGTACTCATTTTCAAGTACCTGGACACATTCATAGGCATCCGCTAAATCTAATATACAGCCATTGAAAAACTCCTTCATCTACTTCAATATAAGGGGCACAATTACCCTCTCTACATCCTTTAAAATACTTCCTCGAAATAGTATATAGCCTATACCGGACCGTGACGTTCAACTCGTTGAACTCTCGCCTCTTAACACGAATGCCGCGGGCAACAGCAAAGCACCACTGATCGACATTTCGTATACAACCGAGATAACCCGAGGGACGCTTTCGTATATACAC
The DNA here is from genome assembly GCA_900474315.1 of Torymus auratus. Classification (NCBI taxonomy): domain Eukaryota; kingdom Metazoa; phylum Arthropoda; class Insecta; order Hymenoptera; family Torymidae; genus Torymus; species Torymus auratus. Next base: position 46,592 of record UXGD01000604.1, on the reverse strand, counting down.
ATAGCTGTAACGGAAAGAAAAAAGGAGTACTTTCGCGTTTTCCGGCTACACGTTGGTACGGGTGGGTCGGGGGAGGCGGTGGGGGGTGAAAAGTACTTTTCGTTATCCACTTCTCTCCCTTCGAGCTGTTTTAAACGCGAACGCTTTTTACCCGCTTTTTTGCCCCTCTATCCTTCATCATTCACTCTTGAAATTTAAATCTCACAAAGTTCGTTTGGCACAACTAGGCGCTCCGGAAATGTGTATACCACGATGTATACACCTACAAGCATCGGGTGTTTCTCTCTCTCTCTCTCCCTCTCTAGCCCTGCTATGCTGCGGGTTTGCTTTTTTCGTTGTGTTTGCCCATTTCATAAGAACTTTGTCGGAGAGCTCACCCGTTGCCCGTGCGGCCCTATTTTTACAGAGTTAATTTCCCAACCGAACTGCAACGTCGTTTATCGCAACGTACATCTCTCCCTCGATGCCGACTAATTACGAATGCAAGAAAGACCACGCTCCCTTTCTCGTACTTGTACGCGCTTTCGTATAAAAATATATAATGTAACGCGCACGCGTACTTACTGCTGTTACTCCTCATGTACTTCTCTCTCTCTTTTTCTCTCTCTCGCTCTCGCTCTCTCTTCCTCCGCATCCTTGTTTCTACGAGAGTGTATACAAGTGCGTAAAAGGTCGAAAGATATACATAGGAGTACATACAGCCACGCACGTACACTGTTGCTCCTGTATTTTCTTTCGCAGTCTCTGATTCGAAGCGTCGTTAAAGAGATTGCAGAAGTCAGTGTGTATGCTTATACACCTCACTTATTCGTATGGCCCGTCTGCCCGGCCGCAGATCGTATAAAGGATTCATTAACGGAATTGCGAAAGAGATAGATTCAGCTCTCTCTCTTTTAGAGGGAGGCAGAGGGAGAGAAAGGGAAAGAGAAGGAGAGAAACTCGCAACGGCGGCGATTTATCGATCATTCGCGGCTCCGGTATAGCAGCCCTTGGTATAGTAGCGCGTCGACGATTTACCGCCTCTGCAGACGCCCGCGCGCGCGCGTTCAGGAGGGAAAACTTTAAAGTTGATTAGTAAAAGAAAAACAGCGCGCCTGCAGGACGGTATATCGGACATGCGCCAGGAATGCCGAGAGGCGACGTCACGCGCAAGCCGGGCCCTTTTATTCTTAACTCCCGACTATATATACGCACGTGTTACATAAGACGACGGCTGTTCTGTCTCTGTACGTGTGTGTGCGTCTGTGAGCTTGGCTATGTGAATGGGGAAGAAGATGAAATGGAGATAATTTTCTGCGAGAAAGTGTAAGGAATTGCTCGGGTTGTCCTAGAGCTCCGTGCACTGCGTTGTTCAGCTTGATATTTATTACAGTCTTCTATTAGTTTATTTTTTTCTGCGTGAAATGAAATTTCTCTCACGTCCTTTATTAAGCTAGATACTTTTAATAAACTTGTGAATAAATAAATAAATGCAAATCATTTGCAGTTGGCAGTAATCGGTATAGTTGAAATTTTCTACCCTGAAATCACTCGGTACTCGGGTGTAATGAGAACTATTGACGCCCACCAGATATGCTCTTCTTTGTGGGAGTCAATATGCCTACTTTACTAGCGAATATAATATATTATTTTTAGCAAGCATTTCAAAATGCATATTTCGACTCTGAAAACAAAGCTTTTTCTTTAAGAAAGTAATAATATAACTAACTCCGCAACCGGCCGAATTAGGATTTAGTGGCCGTCAATCAATAATTATATTATGAAATAAGCGCCATGTCAGACGGGAGCGTGCACATAGTACGGGAACATTATCAAATCTATCGACACCTGTCGATCGCAATTTCCCGTCGGAGTCCGTAACAACCGAATCGCGGGTTCAGCACCTACGATGTATACACGAGCATAAAAGCACGTGGTTGTGTGTATAAGTACGCGCGCTGCTAGCCCAACATCACATGTACGTGCTCACACATAAGTCGTAGCCCCGCACAAAGCATCAGAGTTCGAAGCTCAGATTTCCAGTTCGTCGAGCTGCAACATCGACCTCAGCTATATATCTTACGCCTGCGGTCTCAAAGCCCTCGACTGGCCGCACCTGTGCTAATACGCGATAATTTCATGTAAAGAATAAGGTGTAGCCTCACGAGTGTGTTTTTATTTATTATCATTTAGACCACAATTATTGTCATTTAAATCGAGTTGCATATCTGGCATCGCAACGTAATGGCGCGATAATGGGGCCAAGTGTCTCCTTGTAAAAACTCTGTGAAGCACGTGTAGTGTAGATCGCAAACACCCGGCCAGCTGTCAGTTATTGCTTACCCGAACGCGTTATCTCGGTTGGCTGGAGGTTCCGTTCCAATGTTTCCCCTCAGCGAGGACCGCGTTACCGGATTTCAGGGGGGAAAAGGGCGCGTGCCTTTTTCTTCTCGCTCCGAATAAATGCATTTTCCATATTCCCTTTGCGGCGAATCGCGGGCTTCTAACAGTATATATACGTTTGGCCAGCTCTTTACTCCATTTAGTGCGCGCCGGCTTAGCTAATGATCCGATTCCGAGTGAAAACTTGAGATGGAGTCTGGGTGGGCTTGTGGGAGGTGAGAGAAAACGGTAAGTGGAAGAGAAGAAATGAGAGACAGAATCGAAGTAGAGAAAAGCTGCGCAAGCAAGCGCTGAAAAGAATGCCTCTTCGTTCTTTAACGAGGAGATCCTTTTCATGGCTGGATTCGCTTGAATAACGCAAGCGTCCTAGCGTCCTCGTTGCTTTAACCTTTGTAGAAGTAGCGGGCGAGCGCTTATTCGTGTCCGTCATAATGGCCGTTAACCGTTCGACTTGTAAAGCGCGAGTTTGGAATTTATTTTTTATGGCATTTACATAAGTGTTCCGTCCACCGGATTTTGATTCTTTGAATATTCAAAAATGCTTTCAAGTTTGTCCTCCAGTCGTTTTATTATTTGTTTCTTTCTAAAAGGTTTCTTGTAACTTAACTAGTCGCTGCAACTAGCATTTTGAATAAAACTATATATTGTGTTCATTGTACTCTCTATATTTGAATAGTGGAAATTCATTTCTTTCTTGTCAATATTCACGTATTCGGAAAGTCAAAAGTCGTCCACTGCGAATAAGTGAATATTCACTTGTTTATTATTTATTTATTTGCAAATTTAACGGGCTGAAAGCCCTTTACAATAAAAAAATAAAAGAAAACGATATAAGGTGGTTTATTGTGCGCAAAGGCAACTGAACAGTCCAGGCAGAGATACAGTATTCCCTCGCAATATTATAATATGTCCTTTTCTATCTTATAAATAATAAATCGTTAGAGTAAGAGAGACGTATAGCAACCCTACTGCGAATGAATAATATGTATCGATTTAAATGTATTTTGAAGGTACTAATGATTCGCAAAAATTTAAGTTCGGATGGTTAGAGCATTCCATGCTCTAGTGAGGCGTGGTATAGGGGCACAGAAGCTAGTGTTTAAACAACTAAAGATTCGCAGTAGGTTCAGGGATTTTGGATAATATAAGCTTATATATACGAATCTCTCAGCAAAGGTACTGACAACGAGAAAGCACACGCCAGGAAAACGGATTTCAGCGGGCATTTGAGAGACGGTTTCTGGTATCTAGAAATTAAGCTCAGTGTTTCTAATTCTATCCCATGGGCCCTTTTTCTTGAGGTATTGGCAAATTAATCCCAAATATTCTCTATTTTGTTAAAAAATGTATTGTCTATTAACTGTAACAGTGCAAGTATTCATGATACGACGAATACGATCAAAAAAGATTATAAAAATAGACAGCAAAAGCTTAAATTTATTGAAAAATATAGATTTTTCAGAAAATTATAAGTATTTAAAGTGTTACGTGTGAGCCTATAGGTAGAGTCTATAGACGAGATAGGCTCACACGTAACAAAAGATAAGGGTAAGAAAATGGTTAAAAATTTGTCTTTATTTTAAGCGATTTAATGGATTCTACTTTAAGCCATTTTCTTGTGCTATCTTTAAATGCTTAGAATTTCCCGAAAAATCAATATTTTTTAACGAACCAGAGCTCAAATTTTAGCACTGTAGAGGTCCCCATGGCTCCAAAGTGCTCATTAGCGTAACAATGTAAAGCTCTATAGGACTCAGAAAAAGGACTTGAGATAGCTCTAAACTATATAAAAAGAAAAAAATTGTACTTACTTAATAAGTGAAAATTTAAATACACTGCAATACCATTATTATACAATTATTATAAATACACGAGGAAATTTTCACTTATTTGTATGCACCTCTAGTAGCGGGTATCCCAGCAGGTAGATTTCAAAAACTTTACGTTTTACAGCTGTCTATATGTACATAGCAATTCCTCCAGCCCACACAATTGTCTCCGCTCTCTTCTCTACCCTGCAATCAATTCCATAGCCCGAGGGACGTGGCGCACAGCGCTGGAGACGTATCCCGTGTAGCGCGCCTATCTATCAGTAATACTGAGTTTCCGATTTTCCGAGTCAGCAACAATTTGAATGTTTCTAGTCGCAAAATGACTGCGGTGATGCCGATCCACGCGATTTTGGGACACAGGGGCTGCTTTTTAAGCCTTCGCTTTACCAACTGTTGTGACTATCAAGTGAAGTTGTTCAACCCCTCCTCGTGGATGTGTATTGGTTCGGCCATTACCGTATTAAAGTTTCTTTCAACATATGGTCATTGATAAAAAGTTATATTGATGATACTGTTACTTTTCGACTTTAGGAAGACATGAGGGGTTGAGCGTGCCATTTTTCAGATATTGTCAATAGCCTTGAAGTTATACTAGATTCAAAATTAACCACATATTGGCATGGAGGCAACAAAATTTAATGAAAATTTAATGAATGTATTGCCTATATTACCTACTCTTTTTCGTCAATGTACCACTAAAATCTCACGTGAACAGCTTGCTTTGGTGATCTGGTTTTCTCATCCTCATTATTCTCACTTATCTCAGGAGCTTCGACGCTGACTGTAAATTTTACAGTATTCATGAGTCAGATACTCTTCTTACGAGATTAAACTAAGATATGGAAATGGGTAACTAGGTGCATGATAATATTAATTGTGGTTATTTCGTTAGCGTCCTATATTTCATTTATATTATTTATAAACTAGTATTGGTGATAATATTAACCATACACTATTACCTCTTTCCGCGCTTTATTTGTGAAAATATTATTATAACAATCCGCAGAAAAAGATAGATATTATAAGACTGACATAATGGTGAACGTGATATTTTCAATTAAGCACACTACATTGTCAACTCCATTTGCAAAAATTTCGTTAAATTTTCTCAAACCAAAACCACATCGATCTGATGGCTATATATCTGCCTATATCGTCCACGACACGACTGGTCCTTTGTCCTCTCCCATCACCGCAGCCACGACGTCTCGTCGTCCGCTCCCGAAAAAGAAGAAGCTCCTACCTCTCCTCGATTAATAATTCATCGTGACCCGCTATTAATTCAGCATATCAAACGCGAAATCCAGCATAAGCGCACCCGGCCATGAATTATTTAGCTGGCTGCGGGGGCGCGCGACCACGACTTGTACCTACTTTATTATAAGCGCCACCTCCCCTCAGATTCAGTCAGCCGATGGGTTTCCCTACTTCCGCAACTTTTTTTTCCCCGCGACTTCTCTTATTATTTCGCGCGTAGAGTGAGGATATAGGTATATACACGCGAACTCGCGGATATACGTATATATACATCTACAGAGCGAAGAACAAAGACGTCGGGATAGGGTCCCGGACACAGCCGTAAAGCGATCGCGCAGGGAGGAAGGAAGGAAGGAGATTCGGGGGAATATAGCGCCGCGCGAGAGCACAGAGAATGCAGCCTCGCTTGGACTACTGCTGCTGCTCCTGGCTGTGCGCCGCATAAAGTCGCCGGTGGTAATCAAAGTTGTCACCGGCGATAAATTCGCCGGAATCATTCCGCTGCCGGGCTAAGAGCGGCGTGACTATATACCTACGAAGGAACAGCGAGCGCTAGGGTTGAATGGCGAAGTAGTTCGGAGCTCGCGGCGGCGGCGGCGGCGGCCGTTCCAGGCGGATGCGCGCTCTACTCGGCCCCTCTATATATGCTCGCTCTTCGTCGGCGCCGTCGACTTCCGTTTCGCCGCAATTGTGCGACCTTTCATATATATAGGGAACGGGGGAGAGCTGCTCTGACTTCTTCGCAACAAAATGTCGTCGAATTTAATGGAGGGAGTAAATGATGATGGAGCATTTTTCTTACGAGGAATCCGGCAATTATTCGGTCAGGATAATCAATTATTTCCTTTATGAGGGTAAAGGGGTAATTGACAAGGATGATGTACGTATTGGTACAATTTGGATTTGGAATATCTGATGGCTATTCTCAACCTTTCTCGCGTAGACAAATTTCATTGAATTTCAATTACACACGAGCGTTTATCGATTTTCATTCCTTCGGCCTGCACTCCAGCACTAAACAGCCGCAAATAAATCCCTTTTATGAGCGGCACAGAACCATAATTAAATTTTCCCGGGTACAGGGCAAGTTAAACAGCCGCATCCGCTTGCTCCGCTGTATTCCGTATCTGAAAGTGAACCACATAACTATATAATATCCTTCTAAAGTACTCCGCGTTCGAGTTTCTTTCCTATTCTCATGGGACCGCTATCGGCAAGAGCACGTAGATCCACATTCTACTATCTATCTATGTGTCTATATATCCGTTCCGGCTGAAAAGTGGGACGAGTCCCAGCTTCCGTGCAGCCATTTCGAAAATTACCACTGGGTACTCGATGGAACAATGTTTTTTCCCTACCCAACCAAGAGAATAGATTATGATCTGGTTATCGTCCACTTTCCTCTGTTTGACATCGCGCATCTAATACTAATTGAAAAATAATGCGCAAACAAACACTTGACGAGCCCCGCGTTTTGACTCTCTCTCTCCCTCTCTCTTTCTCTGCCTGCACATCGATTGCACTAGGTAGTTTGAGGAGAGTGCCCGTCGCGTACACGCGGGTAGTAATGGAATTTTGGGCCGTGGCCTTGTTTTCTCGGGCAAGAGAGAGGGACAAAGAAAGAGGAGGATTGTTTTTCAAATCATTTTCGGTGAAAGAGCACTGTTGTAAGATATATACCGTGGCACGAGTTATGTACCAGGAAGTCTTTCGCGAAGGGCTTAATGAATATTTATTTAACGTGCATGGAGAGCTTTGTTTTATCAAAGTATATTTTTCCTTCGTATATAATGCTTCGTTCCCTGCTGTGTGTACTATGAAGACTTATTATTTTTGTGTAAGAGCATACACCAAAAACTATAACAAGCGGACGCGCGTGTAGCGTATTTTTCGCAAATTGTTGAAAACTCAAAAAAATTGATTATTTTTTAAAATTTGTTTAAAAAAAAAATAAGGATAACAAGTTTTCGTAGTTCTATAAAAAAATATACATATTTTATTTATTTTTTATTTTTTTTCATTCACATTGTTATATCTTTGAAAATAAAAACAAACCTCTTCGCGTTGGAGAAATGTTCTACGTCGAGAGAAAAACGTACGGTAGAAATAACTATTTGACATAGTAAATAAAAATCTTGTGAAATTTACAGAGTTTTTCGGAAACCTTCACTATATGTAAGTAGAACGAGATTTTCTAGTAATTTTTACAGAAAATTTATGGTGTATTTGTATTCTAATTTATAAATACTGTTAAGAATATGTCATCATTTACTATTTTTCATAGTCAGGTTAGTTAATTATTGTGACTTACAACGGTTACTATATTTTATCTTGATTGTTATACCATGCAGTCTGGTACTTTTATAGTAACAACAATTTTCTCTGGATGTACAAATTCGATGGAAGCAGGAGAAATAGGGAAAAGATAAAACCAGACCGCATTTCTGGAATTCACCGTGGGTACACGATTTATCGAGCGAGCTGCGGAGCTGCTGATTAGCCGGTGTTTAGGCGCGACACGCGCGCGATTAGCCACGCGGAAGTGCTACTTACGTAAGGAGAGAAAGGGGGGATGGAGAGAGAATGGTTATGAGGAAGGAAGCCAAAGTACTTCGAGGACATGAAAGGTAAATGCTCGATTTTGAGAGAATGAAGAAAAGCGGTCGATGGTGTTTATAGTTTGTTAAATAATGTTTTTCTCGTTTCGAGATATCAATAAAAGTTAGTTATCTGTAAGCTATATTTTTCATTTCATTTTTCAAAACATTATAACATTTCATGTTTGCGTTTAGGTAACGATTAATACAATTTACATCAAACTATTTGTTTCAAAACTCCATCAATTTTTCAACTGTACAATCAAGATTCACGCACGCTTCGCGGACATTATTTTTCTGTCCACAAAGTTTTCAAATCAAAATTCAAAAATATAATCTATTTTTTTTTTTATTAAAAAGTTTCAACTTCTTATAAATTTCGATTTTCGGTCAAAATTTTAATGTTCACTTTAACAAAAATAAAAGATATAATTTTCAATTTTCAATTTCCGCGCCATATCGACATCTCATATTCAAGATCCAATCAAATCTGTTTTATTATGCCGACAGGTTTCATCCATAATACTTTAGTTTTAGTTGAAACTTAAAATGAAATTCCAACATACAGAAAGTAATAAAATTAAACTCGGCGAATTTAAGCTAATCGATATGTAACTCATTTAAACGCGTTATTTCCGGAATTTACAATAATAAACGGCTCGATAACGCTCCAACTCTAAAGCCCTCCAGAGGCTCACCGAATGCGCCTTTGACGCTCGTAATCACCACCAATCAATCTATATTTGCTCCTTCTCCAGCACGCACAGTGGCACTTGATTTGCCAATTTAACGCATCCCGCCACGGCTTCTCACCGCCACCCGTTGATAGCGAAAACGTATACTTTACTCCCGCGCACACGTGATAAGGTTTACGAGGCTTGTGACGCAATAAGAAGCCCGAGATCCTATTAGCCCGGGCAGTTTACATGGGCCCTTGATTTCTCATTTAAGATTAACCGCGCGATAGGGAGCGGAAAATAGATTGGCCTCGTAACTTTTCTCACAGCAGCCCCCACCTAATTACGAGATCTTCTAATTAAATAAATTGAGAATCGAGCCGCGACACGAGACTGAGGCAAGCTCACGTGCCAGGCGAAAATTCACCCACCTATCGGCCAATCTCCCTCGCGCGCATTATAATAATCGTCGCCTCCGAGAAAACCCCCGTGGCAGTGCTGCAGCTCGTTCTCGTATCGCGTATTATACGCATATATAATTAGTGTAAGTAAAGCTGCGCGACGCCGACGGCGTCCCTGGGCTACTCTCGGTGCCCTGGCAAAAATTACCTCACGCTTATCGCGACGACGGCGTCTCTTTTCAGCGAAATGAATGAAGAAAGCACGCGGGGGCGGCTGCGATTAAAAGTGACTGGCAAGCGCCCCGTGAAATATACCGGGCGCGTCTGCGCTTCTTCTTCGCGAGGCAACGCTGCCGCGCGCACGAAAACTTTCTTCAATTTGCGCCCTGATGTCTCTTCCGCGAGTTCGCGGGCGAACTAATGCCGACTTGGGCCGCGACAGGAGAGCTGCGTATTTTCTTTAATTAAGCCCCGAGTAATTGAAATATGGAGTCGCCGAGGGCAAACCCTGCCCGCGAGCGCATGAGAGTTTCCTGTTAGCGGAAATTTTCTGCGCTTGTTGTTGAGAGCGACGGAGGGAGACGCCGAAAGGAGCGAGATTTTCGAGGAGTTGTGGACGTTTTTTAAAGATAACTCGATGCTGTGAAAGGAAAAGCTATATATACGATAACATCTATCAAACTGAGTACCAAAAACTTTAATGAGAGCTTATAAATATTTCTTTTTTAATAATCAACACGTTTTTAAAAGCTCATTTTTGAAGTACGTTCTAACAACGCAATTTGTCTAATCCTTTTATTCCTTCTAGTCTCATCTATTCAATTGACTGTTTTGGAACACGAAAAGGGTAAAAAAATAGTAGATTTACTCATATATAACATACTACTTAGTGATTCAATAATGTTGGCAAAGCTCACGCGACTTTTAAAAGCTGCGGATACATCCGGCGAGTGGTTTTTCGTCATTATCTAAACGCGTTATTGCCATGTTAAAAAGCCACCCGATGATTGCTCGTTTCTCAAAGTTATTGGCGGGACGGCCTCGTATATTTTATATATATACGTACCCAAGCGCCCGCCACCAGTTTTATCAGCCGCGTGCTGCGTATATACATACATGGTGGAGGGATGACACAGTGCAGCGCGCTCGCGATATTTCAATGGCTCCCTGGAGACTTTTTTTAAACAAAAGCCCGCGCCAACCCCCGTGAAAAGGGGGGAACAAATAGCCAGCCGTGGCAATGAGTGACGGTCGGCCTCTTTTCCCCGCGAACGCGCGCCCGGCAGTTCAATTAAGTTATGCGGTGGTCAAAAAAAAAAGGAAAAAGAGCGAGAGAGCGGCTACATCCTCTGTGGAAAATTAAATGTAGATTGTTTCGGGATACGAGTTGGGCATTTCGCGCGTGTCTTGGGGTTTTAGCACGGCGAGGAAATATCGGTTTTATTATTCATGGGTTTGCGTTGCCCATTCAAACGCGAATCGAAATCACAAAGTGTAGGTTTTTATGGTAGAAAGTATATAGATGAAAAGTACGTATTTTCAAAATCGTTCGTGTATATTATAAAAATATAAAAAATAAACTACACACCACCGCGCTTATATATATTTCATCCATTTTCGCTTTGAAGTTTTTGACATAAAAGCTGGACATCGTACGAATGTACATAAAAAATATCTTGCGCCCCATTCGAGTTTTTAAATTTCATTATGGCATTCAATGCACACGGGTATAACAATATTTTCAAACAAAGTGACAGTTATTAGATTAAAATACGCGAGCATCCGTCAGGTATATACGCTAGCGCGCGCCGTCACCGGTCAAAGTGCAATAACCCAATTAAATATTGTTCGTTATATATCGGATAGGTAAATTTCATTCGCTCTCCGGGCACATAAAGCCACTATGTATGGTTAATCCCGCAATCGGCTGTTTATTTTATCTCGTCAGACTTTGTTCTCATCGCTTTGTCACTTGATGTTGACAACAATATATATTTTTTTCTTTTTTTAAATAAAAATAATAAAATAGACCAATAGATTTGCCGCATATCAGTGTTTTATTGCACTTTAATTCATTTTAATCCACCTTATATGAAAAAAAAGAAACTTTATAATATCTCATTTCGCGCTTGGAGAAACACACACAGCTCATCCCCGCCAACCCGAATCGAGAGCAACAGTCGCTAGTTCACTGACTCGAATCGAACCCGCATGCACGATCCATAAAGATTATCCCAATATGTATACAAACCCAAGGATCCACATATATATACAGGCGCAGGCGCGCGCGAGACATAGAGGGGGATACAGAGTATTAAACAGACCTTAGCCGAAAGCAGCGACGACGACGACGACGCGATTAATTAATTACGGCAGATTATTTATGCCGCGCGCTGAAACTCGTCCCTGCGCCGCGGCCAACTAGCCATCTCGCTGCAGCGCTGCATACTTAACCGGATTACGGCGCAGCAGCTTCCGAGAGCGAGGCACACACAGTATACCGCGTTTACGCACCGGCAGAGAACGCCAGACATGATATAGAGAGCAAGAGAGAGAGAGAGAGACAGTACAGAAGATATATATACAAGGACATCTCTCGCGAAGATAAGTAGCTCAAGGTAAATAAGTTAAGGGTATAAGCCTATATAGCAGCGCGCCTATATATTCGCGGTGTTCGCAGCTTCGCGTCCGCGTAGAGCGAAGGACAAAGGCTCTCATATACGGCTACTCTGCATGCTATTATCCCTCTCCTTTGAATTTCGATAAGCGCACGCGAGAGAGCCGGCGCACTGTAATGAGGGCCGCGCGCGCGCGCTTGTAGAAGTAGTCTCAAAAGAGAGCGCAGAGAACTGCAGCAGCAGCACGCCGAGCAAACAAGATTTGCATGCGCGTCACGCGCCCCCAGTAGCCCGCCAGCGGCGCCGTGTGATTTACATGCGCGACGAGCGCTAAGTACAGAACCGAGAGAGCCGAAAAACCAAAGGGAACTTTACGTTAATTCGGCCCCGCGGCTTTTTCCGATTTCCTCCCTCTCTCTCTCTGTATATATATAGCCGTTGTTTGCGCTGCAGCGCTCGATGCATTATCGAATCAGCAATGAGGGGTGGAGTATAGGGTATGGAAAGAGAGAGAGAGAGAGAGATGGGGTAAATTAAAGGCTGATGAGCCGGCGCAGGATATAAAAGGGAGATATCGACGAGCGCAATATAACGAAAGGGCTTTAATCTGCCGCAACTTTTTCAATTTCCAGGCTAATGACGCGCGTGGTGGTGCTGATGGGAAAAGAGGCGAGATTAAATTTTCATCCGGTAAAAGAGAGGAGAGTTGAAAAGTCAGAGCGGGGCTCTGCGGCTTTTAAACAGCCGCGCTTGATTTTCGCTATTTTCCGTGTCTATATATACATAGACGAGAGTTATATCTCGCGGCCGAGTGTGTGTTGCCGTACAAAGCAGCGCAATATTCAGCCGAGAGCTATTATATAACGAACGAGGTATTTTATATACTTACGAACTTTGCCGCGGACACGCTATATATGCGTTGATTAGCGTTGTGGCAATTAATTAGGCGCGCACGCGTGTCTGTATAATTATATTTATAATGTATGCGGTGTACGGCTAATTTCGACGCGCGGGGTAAGGGATGATGCGAGATTGAAAAGAGGATTTTTGAAAAATGTCTGTGGACGGGAGTGGGGGAAGTTTAATATGGCCAGAGGAGGCGAGCTTTAATCAATTCGGGGCCTGAGTTATGGGCAGGTGAAGCGAGCCCTGTAGCTATGTAGTATGGCGAAGAATAACGGATGTTACTGTAATAATTTATAATTTATCGCACACACATATATTATATGCGTGCAGTTAAATTGTGTATAAGGAAATGAAGATTCTTGGGAGAGGTTAACGCATTATTATACCACATGTAGGGGCATCTTTGAAGCAATTAAATGCAGATTACAACAAGGTATATAATCTATGTTGACATTTTCGTTGAATTTCAACGATATTCGCAAAACGATAAGAGATTGATAAAGATCGACACGAGCTGTTCCGTGAAAAAAGTTGCGGTATTCCCCCACTTCTAATCCCGCGCCACGGAGAGAGTAAATCTCGCGTAGCGACCGTAATAACTCAAGCCTCTTCGTCCCCGCACATATCTCCGCAAAGTATTATTTAGCGCGGGCTAAAAGTGTTTTAAAGGCGGGCGCATCGCGATCCACGGCGCGCGCTTCCGTTTACACGGGCGCGTCGCAGTTAAAAATAGCCGCGGGTACGCGCGCGTGCTCTTCCTTAAATTTACAGCGACACTCGCACGCGCGCATACAGAGACTCTCTCTCTCTCTCTCTCTGCAACGTAATCCGACTTAGGTAATGCACACGGCCAACAACTGTACAACATATATATACATACCCGCGTGGGGCAAAAACCCGTTACTTTTATCCCACTATAACAGAGCTCCGTCGCGCGCCGCGCGCAACTAGCATTAGCATAAGATAAAAGTATCACTTAAGTCGCGCCCGCCGTATAAATTTCGCATTCATCCCCCGCGGAGTAGAGGCGCTACGCGGTGGAGCCGGTTAAATCTGAGAACCTGACGCGCGAAATAAAAGAGCAGAGTATACGCGTGTACGCCTCGTGTAATGCGATAATCAGATGTTGCGCGTGAAAATTAAATCTCTATCCTCCCCATTGAGTTTAAATAATACGAGTCAAAATTATTTTGGGACTCGATTTGAAATTATAAGCGAAATCGATTTCGTGGAGCCTGATGAAGAGAGAAAGAGGAAGAGGAGGAATAGTTGGGGGAGTTTAAAAAGTTTTGATTCTTCAAGTTTATAAGAAGGCTGAAATGAGACTTTTTTTTAAGGTGAATTATTCATTCGCGAACGGGAGAACGAACCCAAAGATGTCAGCATATTAAATGGAATGTTCCGAGGACTTAAAAGAAAATTAATGTTTTAGGAGTGATGTGAGTTTTATATGCGTTTCAAAAATGATGTAGAATGAGATGAAATCAGTTAAAAATGAAAAACCTGCTTTTTGATTAAAGAGGAACGGACTGCCATCATAGAATATGTATAAGTCAGTCCTCTGATATTTTAATAATTTTATTATTACTGAAGAAAATTAATTATTCAACTAGGTAGAAAAAATTCATTTTTCTCTAGCTATTTGTCCTGAAATACGTCCACTAATAAATTCCTTTATGATAGTTCAAACAGGGTTTATCATTTTATGGAATTAATTCACTTTGTTATAGGAAAATAAAGACCTCAAACTAATTTCGTTAATGAATTTTAGTTGTATTTAACGTACTGTAATTTCAATTTAAAATGTAATAAATGGATTATTAATTGCTCTTCGCCAGGAAAAGCACCTTAATGAAATAAATTGAATGAAATTTATGTTTTGAGATAGGTATAGGAATTTATGATTCTCCATATACAGTTTGATAAAATATTTTTTGGATCAGGATAGACCTTTACCTACCAAAAACTATTTGTAGTTTTCGACTATTGTTTACTTGTTCCGACTGTCGGCTTAAACTATTGTTTTTGTAATAAAATGTTTTCGACTCGTTAACTCGTATTAACCCATTTCTTCCCAAGCGGCCATTTTATAGTCGATTGGTTTTTTGCCTAAAAAATTGTCGAAAAAAAAAAATAATAATCTTTAGCATTTTTCCGAAGTAAAATTGTCCTCTGTATTTTCTTAACAATGTATTTCTGATTTTTCATCAAATTCAAACCACCATTTTGAAATTTTCCAATGGAAATTTCAAAATTCTGACTTCAGAATCGTAGAGAGCGGACAATTTTACTTCAGAAAAGTGCTATTGGTTATCATTATTTTTTTTTTCGGCAATTTTTTAGGCAAAAAACCAATTGACTATAAATTAGCCGCTTGGGAAAAAATTGGTTAATGTATAAGCCTGAAAAGTTTTGTATGGCATTTTTAGCAAAAATCATAATATAAAAATGATATAATTCATCTAAATAGTATAACGTTTAGATGAATTATATCATTTTTACATTATGATTTTTGCTAAAAATGCCATCGTTTAATTAACACTTTAGCTATAAAATATGCTTAATTTTTTACCAGAGTTGCATCCTAAGCTTTCCTGAGAGACAAGAAGATTGTTTTTCCTTTGCCTGTCGGCTTAGGAATTCTTACAACTCTATCTCCGCTCAGTGATGCCTAAGAACGTCCCATCTTGGCTCGGCGCGTAAGTACGTCCCATCTCGGCTCAATCCACGCATGGAGCGCCCGAGATAAGATTTCTTACGCGTCCAGTCAAGATGGGACGTTCTTATACGAATTATACAATTATATTCGCCAAATGTAATTACGCGATGAAATTCAATAATATCTTGATAATAGAAGCAGCAGCCCACCATCGAGCATTCCTCTAGACCATTTAATTATTTCCATCCGCGAGAGGAATAAGCGATATTTCGCCTGGAACATTCAGCGCGAACGATAATTCCCGTGCAATCGCATCAAAACGTAAATTTCCGCGCGGTCCAAATCGAATTCAGCGGCCGTCCAATTCCATTCCGAAAAACGGCTTTGTTTCAATCAATCTGCAGGAAAATTCTTCTCCCTCGGTGACAAAAGCGCTCGTTCGGTTTGCAAAGGGCTTTCTCTCTCTCTCTGTGTCCTAGTTTCGCACGAGGGTGAGTTTATACCATACATAGAGCATCCGCGGTACGCCACTGTAAGAGCCAGGCGGGCGTATAAAATTTGTGTTAAGACACGAATAGAAGCGGCAATTTAACGGTTGTTGCTGCAGCTCTCTATCCACTCTTCTGTGGGCCCCCGACAATATTGGCGAAGTCCGCGGGTAATATAAGGAGGGGGAGGACAAGGAGCGTGAGCAAAGCTAATTTCTATTATGTGCAAAAGCGGGAGAGGAGCGCGACAAACCCGCACGGCCAAAGGTTCGATGGCACCCCCGGGGGCTGCCACGCGTTGTGTGCTGTCTTGTTGTGTTGTCGGCAGAAGGAGGGGCTCGCGATAGGGCGAGGCAAAAGTCGCTCCCCAGTGTATATATTTCGAAGGCTGCTCTTATGTCGGTTTTGCGATGCATCGACAACATACTTATCGGAATTTCATTGTTATACGAAACTTGTTTTTGTTTCCTTTGGAATTGCGAGGGACACTTTTTAAATGGCGCGAATTGGATTTGTTGTATATTTATGCTTGAGGTAGGGAAAATATTCACTTTTCGAGAACGTTTAAGTGTCCATGAATTTTTAAAGATCCTGTTAATTAATCTTCTGAGTGATGCGGGTACGAAACTAATTTAGATTTCTTAGTGGTGACAGTAGATGACTTCCATACCCGAGTTGACGGATATTTTCGTTGTAACAGTTACAATTTGGTATATTAATAAATCTTAGAGTAATTCACGGCAATTCGAAACCATAAATTATGTTTTTTAGTTGCAAATTGTGAAAAAAAAGTGTCCGATAACTATCTGATCAACACCTGGTGCTTTTACCCTACATAGAAAAAACTTTATCGCAAAATATTCTCCATTTTATTTTATCTTTTTTTTTTAGAGTAGCAAACTGACATTCCTCGTATCTTGCACATTTTTCCTGATCCTCGCAAAGGTACTTTAAAAAAATGAATTACCCTTGATAAGATATAAAAGTTGAATTTGATAAAATATTCCAGTATTTATAAAATATCCAGCGGAAAGTTTTATCAAATAAATAATAATAAGCCAATGACAAAAAATTATTATTATTTATTTTTTGTTTCAATATATTATGTTTAGCTGACAAATAAAAGTATAATAGAGTTTGATGAACGGTAACTTTAATCAAGAAGTTGAATTTAACTGAAAAAATAAGTCATGTTTAATAAAACTATACTTGTTTGGAACAATAAAGAGGATTATCCCTTCAAAGAGAATATAAATGAATCCTATTGCAAGTATGAAGTACAAATACAACTTCATGCCTTACGTATAGCATTAAATCAGTTATTTTGCCTATATAAATAAATTAGCATAATTTTTTTGATGCATCGAAATTTACATTAATGAAGGTCTTTGAATATTTTATTTTAATACTTTAGCAGAATTAATGAACAGCCTTATCTACTCGTGATTAACGGTAATGATGTAAAACCTAAAAAAATGTCTTTAACATACCCAGTAATTAGTGAAAAACATTTTCCGTAAGAATAATTAAAAACTTCGCCTCGTGACATTTTTCCACCTCATTTTCCTGCTTATTCTGTAAATTTACTCAACGTCACATATAGTTACGCCGCTGAAAATTATTCAGCGCGTGATGGCATCTTGACTCGCTGTCGGGCCAAGTAAATTGCAGCATTAAATTTAAAGCAAAAACTCCTCGATATAAACGTTAATTTCTTCATCGAAATTTCCGCACGATATTTTTTTTATCTGCGCATTAGCGAATTAATGCGCCATTAATAACCTACCAAGAATTAGATTGCCATCTAATGGCATGCTACACGCGAAGAGCTACCTTAACGATCGCCCATCCGCTTCCTCTGAAAGCGCTGGCCTTTTTTACGCAAAAATAATAAGTTTAGATAACAACGCCACGGGAAAAATAGAAGCTGTTGACGCGATGGCCATATGCTCGTAGTGCCAGATAGATTATCTCACTTGCGAAAGTACACGTATTCAAAACGTGACCGTCCACTTGACGGGACCTGTCGCGTCATCAAATAACTATGTAAGACAGAGTCGTCGAATTGGATATAGCTTTTTGATGCTTTTTTCTGATGGACCGAGCCGTAATTTTCTAATAGTCTTCAGTTCGTTTATTCCACGTTTTTTAGTTAATAAAATATCGGAAAAGTTATTCGATAGGAAGTATTTTAAAAACGTCGATTCGTATCGTGGATGCCTGACAGATAAAGACACAACGTGATCGTGGATTAAAAATGCAAGTAGGTTTGAGATATTTTATATATTATCTGTTTACTACTGATAAACTTTAAGGCCTTTACTGTACATTTGTACAATGTTAGAAAAGATATTGTAATTTACATTTCTTTTATATGACAGGTGATAAAAATTATGTTAATCTCATGACGGTAATAATAATTCTGTGAAACAAAACATCCTTGACTCAATTTCTTCGCACTGACAAAAGTATGCTTAGCTTATGTATTTTGAATTATATATTTTTAATCAATAAAACTAAGAATAAAGAAATCGTAACTATTAACATAGTGCTAAATCGTGCACTTTTAAAATACATTAAACATCGTTATTACTTTGTAATATATAGTTTTAAAATTACTTATAATATACTAATCGAGAGGCGTTACTTTTGGTACAAAATTACTATCAAACCGACGCTTGATGTATCGAGTTTTATAGTTGCACATGTTTAAAAGCGAAAATAAAAAATTGTTGAATTGATTAACAATATGCGCGCTTGTACATACATAATGGGTACACCGACTGTACTGGCATCGGTATATCCAAGTCACGCGATATTTTTTATCTGCCGTAAAAAAAAAGTTGACTTTCGAATCGTGTAATTAATGTAAAAGCCGTATTTTCAGGTACATAAAAGAAGCTCGAGCTATACACCCGTTCATGGAATACTTACCTCTCTTCCTGTGAATTATAGATACGGAAATCTGCACCATCGCATTCCTCATTTCACGAGCATCCTCTTTTAGTTAACCGTAGAGGCGGCGGTTTCTTCCTCCCTTTTTTTCTTTCTTTCTTTCCCAAGAATCGTAAAACTTAGTTCGCCTTGTTTTCCTTGCGGTCGTATATACACTTATACGGGACAGAGAAAGCTCGCGCGCAGATAAAAGTTTGAGCGCTTTTTTGCCCATTGTTCTAAAAAGCCAATATAAATATATATCCCTCAAAATGTATATCATTAAATTTATCGTTCGCGGAATAAACATAATTACATTTTTATTATATGTTTATACTTTACGAAGCCTCGCAGCTATAATATCTATACATCTATTTAATAAAATAACGATAACAGAGTGGACCGACGCAAAGCGCTTGCTAATACCGAGCGTCCATTTAGGGCCAGCAGCGCCATGTGGTTTTAACTGCATAAACTTTCGCGACGGTATCGACATTATCATCTTTAGCTATAGTTTTACACTATATGTATAGTTTCTCCGGAATTTAAAGCGCGGAAGTTCCAAACTCAACCCTAATAATGAATTTATAAACGAGGCCAGGCTCGCGCGAAGCCCATAAGCTGGATAATATTCACCGGCAAAAAAAAAGAACAACGTTGTACATATATATACTCCATTTACGTCTCTCAACAGCATCGCCTCATAACGTCAACCCTCGCTCCCCGCGCTGAAACGACTATAGAAGGCTGGCGTGAAACGTCAAGCGGAATGCAAATTATTCCCCCTAGAGAAAGAGTCTATGTGTGTGTCAACCTGTGTGAGAGTGAATGCCGAGCGCACACTATATACGCAGACGACAATTGCGCATGAAACATGTACTTCTTAACATCTAAATCCACGCCGGCGGGGCAAAATAGCGGCCCGCTGAATGGGAATAAGCTAGCGGGTGCGCATATACACTCATACATACCTGCAGCATACATCTGCGCACACAAATTTAACCCTGCGCGGCTCGGACCTCGCGATCAAGATGTGGGTTGAGATAATAAAGGTCGGCTCTGCGCTATACTGCTGCGCGCGAGTAAAAACTTGGAAATAAAGCTAGTTCCTTTCCTCCCTGCTGCAAGATAGCAAGAGAGAAAGAGAGAGAGGGTCGGTGCACCGTGCATTAGCCGTGTTTGTCGAGTTACACACAAGAGTAGAGTGTGTGTGTGTGTATCGTGTCGACAGTTTCTCTTTAAAGACGCCAAGGCAGAGGCAATCGTGTAGAGGAGTCGCGTGTACACGGGGTAAAACGAGCCCGAGCGTTCGCCCTCGTGTGCGCGAACAAGTATACAGTGGCAAGAGAAAGAGAGAGAGAGCGAGCGATCTAGTAACAGCGACGGTGCTACTCCCTTCGCGCGTGCGCGACTTCTTTTGTTTGCCTTGGTGCTTTTTCTTCCTCATTTTTTTCCCCGCGCTTACAGCTCCTTGTTGCCCTGACTTCTCCTTCCGCGCTATATATGTACACACACACTTCTTTCTTTTTGTTCGCCACTGCTGCTCCCTTTACGAGGTGGCGCACCGTTCGCGCACTTTGTCATTTCTCTCTCTCTCTCTCCTCTCTCCCCGTCCTCTATCTTTTTCACTCTCGGTTCCCTTAAAAAATAGCCGTCATAATTCGCCCGACGCTGTTTTTTTTAAGTAACTGCCGCGCGGACGACGATAAAACGCGCTATAGAAGGAGCTGAAGAAGAAGAAGAAGTCGTCGTCGTGAACTCTGGCGCCTAATTCAAGCGGCAGACCCTCGCAATCACAATTATTCAGAGGGAAAAGTAGTACGACTGTGGCTCTCTCCCCTGGCGGAGAGGCATTATGAAAAATAGAGCAGCAGCGGAAGTCATCTCTTTTCTCCTACTCTCTTCGGAGAGTCCCAGGAGCGATCCGACGTTATTACATCGCCGCGCGGCGCGAAAGTTCCTTATTCTATTACATTACCGCGAGTTCGAACAGTGAGAGAGAGAGAGAGAGAGATAGTGTCACGGTGACTTGAATACCAAGGGCAAACAGTCGCGTTATCGAATTGCCCTGGGATAAAAGGTAAGTCCAGACGAGTGCTTGTAGGAATAAAAATTATCGGACGCTCGCGCGAAACTTATCCGTTATACGGAAAATCAAATGTCTCTGGAGTCGCATTGCAATCGGACCGGGAGGCTAGATGAGAAAAACTCAAAAAAAAGGGAAGAGATGAGAGAGAGAGGGAGAAAGGGAAAAGCCAAGTCCGGACCAATAACTCAATACGAGGAGAGCTTTCTGTAGATCTCGGCCGTGGGTGTTTTTCCGCAGAGCTCGGCCCGCGTTCTATCTCGGCGACTTTACGACAGCTGACAATAAACCACTCCCCCCTCTCTCCCTTTTCTCGTGTGCGCTTGAAGGACCCAAGCCTCTAACCGGAAGAAATATACGGCCCGTGCGAAGCCCCCCACCCAACGTCTTGTTTTCGTAATTTCCAGGCGCGACGTTATCCTTTACGACGCTGCGGAGACACATCACAGGTTCAGCCGCTGCGGGCGCCGTATAAGAGAGTCCCGTGGCAGCTGTCGCTGTGTCGGAAATCGGGAAAAAGGGGCGAAACTCCGGAGCGTAGTTCATTTGTCGTCGTCGCCACCGCCGCGTGGACTTTTGCTACCCTCGGACGCGAAACTTGTCGAAGCAAAAAACACATAATCCGATCACGAGACGCGCGCGTATATATGGGACTGCCTGATGCACGCGCAGCTGCGCTGTAATGAAACGAAGCGTCACGTGTCGGTCGTTCACTTTCTCTCTTCATTTGTGCACGCAGCTTGCCTGGATAAAGGAAAAAAAAGAAACAAGTTTCTGGGGGACGCGTTGTATATCAAAGTTTATCAAGTCCTGGTGGTGTGTGTATATATACACAGGTCGTCTGACCAACAGCGAATATTTCCACTGCGTGTATACGGGGCACCTTAATGCGTTATTCAATTTGTCTAACTTTATCCGCACATTTCTCATGTGACGCGGTATCCCGCGTTACCTCCGAGAACTTGCCCAGTAAACTCTCCCTCTCTAAGCGTAGGTACATGTCTCAAGAGCGCGAGCCAGTTAAATGGATGCCCCGCGCGCAACTTTAGCCCCCCCTTCGGATATATATAGTTAAAAGGATTCGGGATTTTTACGAGCATGGTAAACATTCGGCTCTTCGGCTACATTTATTACTGTTTGTATATAGATCCCGCTGGCCGAAACTCTTCGCTACACCGCTACATATACAGATGTACTTCAAAGTAATACAAAAACACAAGTTATATAGAGAGTAAAAGAAAATATAGCCGTAGGTGGATCACCGCGCGGTATTGCCCGACAAAAATAACATTTTCTTTTATCGCTCGTGTGTTTATATAGGTATAAGAAATGAAAAAAAAAGACATTTCAGATATACTGAATTGCGTACAAACGATTAACAAGATATATATAACCACGACGGCCATAAACTTTATCGCGCAATTCATTTCCAGAACTATGTGTGTATTTATATTTTATACGAAGCGCGCTGCGTTCCATTCTTTACCAACCAGCTTCGAGCAGGTTCCACAAATAACAATCATTCCCCGGTGTTATCGTCTCTCCGATTGCCCGTGAAATCTTTATCAAACACACGAATCTTCCGCACGGCGTATCGGCTACTTCCTTTTATTCTTCTCTCGCCGCATCGTGTGTATATATTTATATAATAATTCTTCGATCAACGAGGGATTAAAACAAGATGCAACTCTCTTCGACGGGCCGGTGATTTGTGTATAGGTAAACTCTAATCCGCGCGCGCGAGCTTTTATACGCAGGCGCAGCGGCGGCGCGCGAAATATACCGGGAATCGTGAGAGCTCCTTCCTCCTTAAATCGAGCGCCCGCAGTGCATCAGGATTACGCGCGGGGGGAGAGAAACCCACGGAGGAATAGCCCTGCGGCGAATCGGATTGGACGCCTTTGAGAGCGCGAGAATTACGGGATAACGTTAGAGAATTATATCTGCGAGCGCTGTACCTATACCCCGCAAGAGGTTTTCAACGCTGATATATATATTATACATATTTTCCATCTCGCCGTAACGGTGCGACGGAAAAGAAAAGGCTAGCGAAAAGTCGGGCCGAACTATAGTGCCGGAGCCGATTATAAATTCACGGGTTCGTGGAGTTTTTCGGTACGGCGCCGTATAGGTATAATAAGCGCGGACAACAAGTTCCCTAAGTCCTCTTATGTCGGAGTTTTCGCGGCGGCGCGGGAGAATTAAATGGCGCGCGGCCCGACTCGGCCTCTCTTTTACCATCGTAAATTCTTTCTATATACGCCCCATCTGTCTCCTTTTGTTCCTACGCGGCTTTCGACTTTAACGCGCCTTCTTCTCGTCTTTATATAGACGTCGTCCCATTCTGTTCGACCAATTAGCGTAATATAAGCTTCTTTTTCCGCGAAACATATATTATACGCATACGCGATGACAATTATATATAACTAAGCGTAACAGGAATAACCTAGAAATACACCGACTCTGGTACTCATTAATATCACATATCTCTCTCGCATCGCGACATATGCATTAAATCACGCAGGTGAGTGTTTACCGGGAGTTTGTCATGCGCGCGAGCTTATGAGCAAAGTTATATTGACTTCGCATATTCCGTCTAGTCCTCCCCGTTCCCCTCTCCTCTGGTATAATATTAATTCGATTTCTAATTGCGCGCGCGGTTCGCGGAAACGTTGCAGTATACCAGGAAGAGTGGAAAATTACGAGCGACCTGAGCTAAATTCGCCTCT
The DNA here is from genome assembly GCA_900474315.1 of Torymus auratus. Lineage (NCBI taxonomy): Eukaryota > Metazoa > Arthropoda > Insecta > Hymenoptera > Torymidae > Torymus > Torymus auratus. The sequence continues at coordinate 23,026 of UXGD01000604.1, read as the reverse complement.
ACGATCAAGATTTCAAAAGAGCAGCGCGCGAAGCAATTTAAATAAACGCCGTGTCAATCCAATGAATATACACCGAGCAATTATAGGAGCTATGTGTATACATGTGCGTCTATATAATATACACCATCACAGCGCGCGTATCGAGAATATTCGGGGGTGCGTGTGTGTATATATATTCTCGCATCGCGCGTAATGCACATTGACGATGATATCGCGCTGTGCCTTACCTCGTGCCTCGAAGCTTTGATTTAGGATATTACACGCTGGTATACACACCTTCTCGCCGGGCCGAGTTCAGCGAGGAATTCAATTATACGCCGTGGGCGAAGTCATAACAATGATCTGTATTCCCTGTTTGTACACAAAGCAAAGGGCCGACAGGCAATATGCGCCATGGGTGCTCTCGATATTTGGTCAATTTGCGAGTAATTGATTCGCGCGGCAAAAATATATATTTATGTGTATACATATACAGAACCGCCGCGGGGGACAATAAAGCCCGAGTATATAATCTCGGCGAAAATCTTTTTCATATCCCGGGTGCTGCTCTGATTGCGGCCATTAAGGTTGCGCGCGTCTCGGATCTAATTATATGAATTTTAGAAGTTTACACCGGTTATATACACGCACATACGCACATTCGCTGTGAAACACTTCATTAACTATATAGCGAGCGCGCGCGCGCGCCTGAAAGGAGTAAGAGCAAGTGTATACATATATATACACGTGTGCGTATCGTATACCTAGGTATATACGGCGAACCGCAACGTTTTAATCCGATCCCCAGCGCGGCGAGCCGCACGCCGGTAAATTCACTTTCGTCGCGCCAGCGAGCGAGCGAGCGACGTTAATGAGCCAGAAGGACCGGAATTGCGTTACGAGAGGAAGTTAAGGAACAAGCGCGCGTGCAGCTGGTTCGATGCAAATGCCGCAAAGTGGAGGCTGCAGGGGGAAGCGCTTTTTTTTCTCTTTTCTTCGCTTGCGAGGACGTGTTTGGTTTCTCGATTGCTTCGACGCGTCCGCCTAGAGTGTCGTTATCTGTGTTGAGGGGGACGGGTTTTTCGGGCGAGCGTCGCGTGGATATATAGGGTAGAAGAGAGCACATATTGACCGGGGGAATTCGTATTGACGCGGCGGATGGTCTCGGGAGAACGGAAATCTGGAGTCGCGACTGCAGCTGCCGAGCAAATTGACCGCGCCGGGCCGGCAAACGAGAGTTGATTTTGGTCGTCAATAGTGAGTGAAGGTGCGAAATTATTCTGTTGCCGTGGGATAACGAATAATGGTTGCAACACTTTCTATATGTATGCGATCGCTCTTATATAACAAAGTTGTATATATTATATTGAAGTTTTAATTAATATAATAATAATATGTGAATCGTAGTGTGAGTTGAGTTATTGAACTTTTTTTAACGAGCTTAATTATTGGAATAATCCGCACATATAATCAAATTTACTCCTTATACTCGTGATAAATATTTCAAATATTTAATGCATCAACGGTATATTTATATAATTTTTTTTAACACAAAGGAATTTTCATTAATTCTCTTACTTTGCTGAATATTCATTTTGAAAGATCAAATATTCAACTTCTTCCCCGAACGGCTGGAATTCAAAAATATAGATGGACGAAAAAACCTGGGGTGAAATATTGCTTTCGATCGGTTGTATTTATGACACAATGTCAATACAGCGTTCTGTTCCATTTGACGTTGATCAAACTAAACTTGATAAAACGCACTGACGATTGATGTCGATGGAACTAAAATAGAGCTTGAAAGCTTTTGTCTTTGTGTTTTGATTTGAAGTAATAAAATTTTATACAAATGTCCTATCCAACATCATATACGAGTTTTATGGCATAGTGCCTGTACCTATAAATGTTTGTCAATGTTTGTAATATGTGACGTTTCTAGTAATAATCAATTTTTCGTTAAATAAGCTGGATTTGTTTCACTACTTACAGATCTATGTTAAAATAGAGAGGACGACTTCTGTATTTGAGGAGTTTTAAACATTTAATTTTCTAGTTCTAAACTACCGAAAACGAAACATTGTTGCAGTAGGCTTGAGTACATACATATCCAAATCAAATATTCGTCAATATAAAAAATTATTATATTTCACACTAGAAATCCACAGTTCTTGGAATGAAATCCCGAATCCTAGTTAAACTTGATTCTAAATTCCTCCGAACAGCCGCATAAACTGTCCTCGTCCTAAAAAGAAAAAAAGAAATCACTCAACCGTCCAAGTTCGTAAATTCGCGCATCGCATAAATAGCACCGGTCGCGCAAATCCCGCGCGGAAGCGTCCATATAAGTGAAAACGGCCGAACTCTAATCCGGTAATTCCCCGCCTCTTTACCCCTCCGCCCAGACACACCTGCAAATCTCAACGGCGCCATAAATTCACGGATATCTCCGTCTGTGCTTGCAGCTTCTCTCCTCGGCTGGTCGATCGGGGAGGCGAGAGACAGAGCGCGCTAGGAGGAGGCGGCGAGGCGCAGAGGAGGATGACCGAGCCACCACCGCGGCAGGCGGAAGCGCGATAATGTGGACGACCTCCTGGCCGCGCGGTAGACGCAAGTGCGAGCAGCGCGCCAAAATCAGCAGCAGCGCCGGCGGCGGCGAATCGGGCTTTCTCAGATCTCTGATAGTCTACTGGCTGGCGTATCACCTGCTCGGCCCGGCAAGAAGGGTCGAGGCTGCGGCGGTCGCGTCGGCGCCCTTGCTCTCGCAATGTCCACCCCCGGACGCGATGCCCGGATGTCCCTGCTACAATTTCGCGGATGGATTGTTTCTCGAGTGCACCGGGTCCACGGAGGAGTCCCTCAAGAACGCCTTGGCGAGGGTCGTCGCACAAGCGAAACCCAATGGTGAGTCAGCGTCTCATTCGGTATGCACGATTTATATATATGTGGATGCCACCGTTTTGCCGACTATTGGCGAAACGGTTGCGCTCTTGTAGTGGCTATTTTTTTTTTCATAGAAATGCATGAATATATTTTTGTGCTTTTTGCGCGAGGATTCATGAAATTTAATGGGAAAATTTTATCACGCAATAATTCTATGTACATGCCGATGTCGTTATTTTATTTCATTTGTAATATTTTTATGATACTCCAATAACATGATGCTCATATTTAAATGAATAATAATAATAATGATGTAACATCAAACAAAATTTTATTCCGATTTTAAATTAAATTTATGTATTTATATTTAAAAAGAAAGAATTTACAAAGTAAAAGTAAAGCGGCTTGGTATATATAACTTACGACAAATATGGCACACATCACTTGTTCTAACGATTGTTTTTTACCCACCCACTTTGAAACTTTATTTTTTTGTAGTTTGTTTGCTTGATAATGCTTTTAGTGCATTAGGTAAATTGTATAATCTGATTGATACTTTATGTAGCTATTTTTGTTACTAACTTCATTAGTAATTTTTGTTATTAATATGCCTTTCAATATTGGATAGTGGTGTAGTTTCTCTATATCTTGTAACTTATAATTTTTATTACTTATAATTTATTGTTACTCATAATTTTCTGTAATATTTATTATCGATAAATATTATTTTAATCTTATAAAATATCGGAAGGTTTGTACAAATTATTCTTCGTTTCACAGAAAACAGAAACCCTTTCCAATAATATAATGCATGTAACTTTGGTCGAAAAAAGTCAGAAAGCACACAAAATGCCGCGGCTTGCCAACGACGCATCCCCGATTTTCCGTATTTATGCGAAAAAGCCTCCCTCGCTTTGCCTGAATCATTCCCTTTTATTACGACCTCATTTTTTCCCCTTCGTTTTTCAACTTTTCATCCTTACTCTCTGCCTTCGCGGCTTACAGCGACTAGCCTCGCGCGCGACCGCGTTGCACGCGGATTTTCGTACGAGCCACTGGAAAATCCCACGTAAGAACCATCTGCTGCTGTCGTCGCGCTACCTACGCTTGCCTGCGTACCCAGTATTTCCAACATTTTGCATGAACAAATCCTGTAGGGAAAATCACCGGACCTGCTCATCAATTAGAAATGGAAACACGAAAAAGTTTTATTTACGATTTCAATATTTATATAAAATTATAAACTATATTTAAATAGATGTTTTATGGAGAGAAGCATATTCATTTTTATTTTTATTTATGCTTTGATTTTTATTCATGATTGAAAGCAGAAAATTTAAACCTCTTAAAACTTACAATATTTATGGATAAATCTATCGATAAATGAAACTAGCTAACGGACAAACTTTTTACGGCCTTTAATAATATATCATCTTCCCCGTATATACATAATAACAAGGCATGCATTATATGGCGTTTTACGAACTTTAGAAGAACTCCATTCAAGCTCTTCTGCGCTTGCACTCACGAGTGCACTGGAGGCATGCACACCCGCATGAAGATTAATTTTTTTCAAGTCTTTTTTGCGGCATACGACGTCAGATGGGTCTCGATATTACGATGCCTGAAATAAAAACAGCTTATGGCTCGGTAGCATCCGCTTTTACGAGACAAACTGCGCGCGTCGCGTTATTATGTGCTCTTGCACTACCGTAATACAAGCACGCGCAACCCCGTTATCATAATTTTTCCTGCAAATTCTGCTCTCTCTTTCTCTTACTTACTCTCTTGCACAGTTCACTTTATACTTTTAAGCAGTTCGCGCAGTACGCGCATCCTCTACCCTGTCTGTTTGCATGTCCCATCGTAATGCACAACCCCTCGCTTGCATGGAATCCATAAAAAGTCGAATGAAAAAAGAGCGACACGAGAATTAAGTATGCACGCGTGCGACTCTTGCAGATGCGGTGATACAGTCGTTGAGCGTGTACGAGCTTGACCGTAAAGTCGAGGAACTAAGGCCGAGCATATTCCCGGCAGGGGCGTTGGTGCGCCACCTGCAAATCTCGCAGTCAAGTGTGCGCGAGATCACGGAGGAAACCTTCCAGAGGATTAGCCGCAGTCTTGAGTCCCTGGCCCTAGTGTCGTGCAAGCTGCCGACGGTACCGCAAAAGGCTTTCGCGACCTTAAACAGGTTGACATCACTAGACCTCGAGGCCAACCTCATCCACGATCTTCCGAGCTTTAGCTTCTATGGGTTATCGCTGATCAAGCTTAATCTCAAGGGCAACCAGATCGCCAAAATCTCAGAGTATGCGTTCGCAGGCCTGGAGCAGACGCTCACGGATCTAAACCTAGCGGAGAACAAGATAAGGCTGTTCCCGATGACGGCGCTGAGGAGGCTAGAGCACCTGACCTCGCTGCGGCTCGCCTGGAATGAGATATCGCAGTTGCCCGAGGATGGCTACTCACGACTTGACGGGCTTAATTTCCTAGACTTAAGTAGCAATAATTTTTTAGTTATACCGCTCAACTGCTTCCGCTGCTGTCCGTCCCTGAGGACGCTCTCGGTCTACTACAATGCCGTCGAGAGCGTCGATAAAGACGCCTTTATATCACTCATCGACCTGGAGTCGATAGATCTCAGCCACAACAAAATTGTGTTCCTGGACGTGGCGACCTTCCGTGCCAATCAAAAACTGAGGTCCATCGATCTTAGCCACAATCACATACACTACATCCGGGGCGTCTTCTCACGGCTACCCGAGCTTAAGGAGCTGTTCCTCGCCGAGAATAACATACTAGAGATTCCAGCGGACGCATTCTCTGGTAGCACGAGTCTGTCGGTAATCTACCTGCAGCAGAACGCGATTAGACGGGTAGACTCACGGGGGCTGGCTACCCTCGAACAATTAGCACAATTGCACCTCAGCGGTAATTATATCGAGAGAGTGCCTCGAGACTTCTTCGAACACTGCGAAAACCTGTCAACACTGTCTCTTGACGGCAATAACATTCGCGAACTCGAAGTTGGAACCTTTGCCAAAGCCAAGCAGCTGCGCGAGCTCCGACTTCAGGATAATCAAATAACCGAGGTGAAACGTGGCGTGTTTGCGCCCTTGCCCTCACTCTTGGAGCTACACTTGCAGAATAACGCCATCACGGACATGGAGACGGGAGCTCTCAGATCCCTGCATAGCCTTCAGCATGTGAATCTCCAGGGTAACTTGCTGGCCGTTCTTGGCGACGTCTTCCAAGTATCAAGTGAACCGGGCTCCTCGGGCGGCACCAGCTCCCTCATTTCTATTCAACTGGACAGTAATGGGCTCGGAGTACTACACAATGATTCACTTAGAGGTCAGTCTAGCGTGCGGATCATGTGGCTGGGCCACAACCGGTTAACGCGCCTGCAGGCCCCGTTGTTCCGCGACCTGTTGCTCGTCGAGCGGTTGTACCTCACGAACAACTCGATATCGCGCATCGAGGACACGGCCTTTCAGCCCATGCAGGCTCTTAAGTTCCTGGACCTCAGTATCAATAAATTAACGCATGTTACGGTCAAGACCTTCTCAGAGCTTCATGAACTCGAAGAGCTGTATCTGTCGGACAACGGCCTGAGGAAGCTGGAGGATTACGCTCTGACCGCACTGAAGAGGTTGCGCATTTTGGATCTTTCCAATAACCGGCTTACCGCTTTGCATGGGACCATGTTCCAAGAGGGACTACCCATCCGGACTCTCAATCTACGCAACTGTTCCATCAACGCTATTGAAAGAGGCACCTTTCGAGGACTGAACAATCTTTACGAGCTGAACCTCGAGCACAATCGTTTGTCAGCCAGTGTATTGGACAGATTAGATATACCGGGACTACGGGTGCTGCGAATATCGCATAACAACTTCAGCCTCATAAGCAGTGAGTCCCTCGATGGACTTCCCTCACTACAACAGCTAACGATGGAATCAGCTCAGATTTACAGGATGCCACCAGAAGTCTTTTCGCGCAACAAAAATCTCAACAAAATACTGCTCAGTAACAACGGATTGAAGACTTTGCCAGCTCTTCTCTTTATTGGTTTAGAGAGCATCAAGGAGATCAAGCTCGATGGCAATCGGTTCCAGGACATTCCCTATGAAGTGTTCATGAATGCTTCATCCATCGAATTCCTATCGCTGTCGCGCAACGTCATCCTCCATGTAGACATGTCGCGATTACACGGTCTGACGAATTTGCGCGAGCTTGATTTGCGCGACAACTACATAACGTCATTGTCTGGCTTTGCCTTAGTGAACTTGGCCAAGCTTATCTCCGTCGATCTTAGCCACAACCACCTCACCGCCCTACCTGCCAACTTCTTCGTACATTCAGCCCTGCTGCGCAAAATCGAGCTCGCCGGCAACAAACTCCGTCAGATTCCCGCTGTGGCTTTGTCTGCTCAGAACATCCCCAGTCTGGGCTGGCTCAATGTCACAGCCAATCCTCTAGTTCGCATCCACGAGTTCAGCTCAGAAGCAAGGTATCCCGCGCTCCAGGAGATACATATCAGTCGCACGAACTTAACGATTGTTACATCACAGGACTTTGAAGCCTTTCCAGAGCTCTTGCATCTCTTTATGAGCGACAATGCCATATCACGCGTCTCGCCAGGCGCTTTTCGAAACCTGCCCAAGCTCCTCACCCTCGATCTCAGCATAAATGAGCTAGAGCTCCTGCCCCAGGAACGACTTCAAGGACTCGAGCACCTGCGCCTGCTCAACCTCACGCACAACCGACTCAAGGATTTGGAAGACTTTCCCGCCGACCTCAAGCTTCTTCAGGTTCTGGACGTCTCATTCAATCACATCGGCCAGATCGGCAAGATGACGTTTCAGCACCTGGAGAATCTCGCGGAGCTACATCTACTAGGCAACCGGATCTCGTCAATCGCCGCCGATGCCTTTAAGCCACTTAAGAAGCTACGAATACTCGATTTAAGCAAGAACTACCTGGAGAACCTACCACTCAACGCCTTCAGACCGCTCGAAACACAGATACGAAGTCTACGAGCTGAAGGTAAATATATTAAATATCTTAAGGGGGTATCACACTATACTAACACTGTTTTATTGGCGGAATATGTAAAAGTAATTAATATAATAATGGGATTGCGATTTACGTCTTGAACAAATTCACTTGCCCTGCGTAACCTCTAATACATCATTCTACAAAGTTGCGAGGCAAAAAAACGACAACTTTGTTTATTTTTAGAACGAAATTTCGTTATATTACTTTCATTATTAAAAACATTTTTAATGCATGTTTCAAATTGACGCAGTAAATTGCGCTTTGGGTAATTAAAAAAGCTATATTAAGCGAAAAGTTATGCCATGTATTTTTGAGCGGCATTCATTATATAAAGCCAAATATGCTCGTAAATGATAAGCATATAATAAGAAAATTATTTTCAAATTAAACGGTATTTATTAAGTTCTACATTACAAATTGAAATAAATAATAAGGTTCCAATATAAAAGAACCCGTCAAAGTCATTAAAATTACCTCACCCTAATAAATTTCCTCGAGCACGTCACCCCCTTTGTATCCCCACCCGGAAGCCAAACTACTTCTCTGACAGGCTCAACCACCGACTTACAGAGAACCCGCTGCACTGTGGCTGCGAGTCCCAGGAGCTGTGGGAGTGGCTGCGCGACCACCAGAAGCTCGTCGGTGGCGCCGTACGGAACCGCGGCCCAGCTCTCCTCAACGCCGGTACGCACGACGGCCCCCCTAACAACGGCGGATCTGGATCTGGAGGATTGCTGAGATGCCAGCAGCCACCGGAGCTGCGTGGCCTTGTCTTCCTGGACCTCGATCCACATGCCTTCTGCTCGGCGCCGTTGATACCCAAACTCGCCATCCAGGACATACAGCCCCACTCCGTCCTCGTGTCGTGGCAGAGCAGGAATCATTCGGGACTACACGGATACCAGGTGGCGTTCTACGCTATCGATAACTCGGAGGAGGTAAGTCTCCTGTGCGATTCAATAATTAATAGATTAAGACAGTTTCAGCAGTTGAAGAGATTAAAGCAATAAATAGTTCTCGATTTAAGTACCTATACATTTGATAAGCTGTCTGCAGACACCTATCAACTAGATCTTGCTACTGAAGTGTTGTGTGAATGATTTGGTTTATTTGAATATTCACAGTTAATTTTTATATGTTTTTATTCGTTTATTCTTCACTTAAAAAATGGTATTTACTGCACATTCTTATCGAGGAACCGATACTCAATTTTACCTGCTTTTATTTCAATAATATGTAGCAAAGAGTGGGATCACATGTTCACTTTAATTATTTTTTATTTGAGCCCAGTGCGACAAAAATTTTGTTTCTCAGTCAAAGCTTGAAATTCACCCTTTCATTGAAGTAATATAATTATTTTAACCAGATTTTCCAATTTTAAAATTTTTACTTTGAGGTTGAAAAAAAGTGATTTTGCCCAGTTTTGCTCCGACCATGGGGTAAATTCGAACACACGTGTATTTTAAATGGGACATGACGATTTTTAGTTCCCTTTGTTTCTGTATGTGAATCAATTTGAATTTTGAAATTTGAAAAAAAAGGTCAGGTGAAAAAGTTGATTTTTTTATGTAGAAACACAGTCTCTACGCTAAATTATAATGTAAAAATAATATTGATAAAATGAGGATTATGTGTACCCAAATCAATTTTTGCCTCAAATTTACTGTAACATCAATTTTTCATTCGTTGAGGCCTGTTTGCGAGAATAAAGAATTATGCTCCACTCTCCCCTACCGATGCATAATCCACTTAAGGCTGAAACTTTCCTACTGAACCATGAAGATTATAACACATATTCTTGAAACAATCCTTTTGATTAAATGTAAGAATCACGCGATATTGACAAACTATATAATAAAACGGAATTATTCTCACTTATCTATTACCTTTTTTTCTCGCCAATCAACGTTTTCCCCAAATTCTACGGAAGATTGCAAAAGTTTTTCCTGCAAAACCGCGGCCTAGTGAAAATCTTAGAAAAGAAATAAGAAATCTTTGCTGAGGGCGTGAAGCATCTGCGCGAGATTCAGCTTTAGGATTTTATGTCGCCACCCTCTTCCCTCCCCATTGCACACGAGCTTACCTCCGCGTGTCGCGACATCGAAAACGCGACCATTCGACAGCCGGGTGGAAAGTTCGGCCGGTGCAAATCCCCCGGATCGCGTAATGCTTTTGGGCAAAATGGCGACGTGTGTTTTTCCTGTGCAAAGTCCGAATGAAGTTAAAATTTTCGGAAGTTACAATTTTTTGCGTGGTGTGCTTTATATAAAGATTGAAGAGTTTCCTAATTCGAAATAATAACTACCTTGAACGTTCTAACAGTAAATATTCAATTAACTATACTTTCCCTTTTCATAAATATATTAAATCCTTATTACATATTTCATTCCGAAGCTCCATTGAAACTAACCATTCAAAAGATTTCCTTGGCTCTTGGCGTTCGTAGAACTGAAATCGCCTTAAAACGTAAATAATTACAATAGCAATAAAATACTCTCGAATATTTTCTCATTCTATAGAGCAAGTCAAGATTGCTTCCAGAAATTCTTTAGGAATTTATTACATTCGTGATTTAGTTCTCGGAGGGATATTGCAAAAGAAAAATTAAATGAAAGGGCACTTGCGGACTTTTAGTATCTGTACGGTGGGGGCTAGTTATATGATGGTCACGGATCTTCCCTGACTGACAGTATCGTCTCAGTGGATCATATTCCTTTTTTAAGATGACTAGCAAAATTCAAATGAGCTACGCGCGAACTATTTTCTTTTTGGGATTCTGAACACTATTTTTCACTATGATTTAGTTTTAATTATAGCTTAATTAGATATATGTTTCAATCAAAAAATCAAAGGTTGTTATTCTATTTTAATTATTTACAAGTTCTATAAATACTTGAGTTTCAAAATTCAAATCGAACACATTTTTTAATTCTAAAAAATTGAAATATTCGCGCTTTTTTCAAATAATGAACCCCATCGAGTCTTTAAATGAGCCACTAATTCCGGCTATCATTCTTTTAAGAGTGGATATTTTGGAGCATGATGCTTCTAACAACGTCGACGCAATTATCAATTACGATGTATTAACTTTTAATGATTAATTTCAATTTCCGCCAATCTCAATTATGTATCAATTACAAACTAATTAAGGTACTGATAAAATGATATTTCTCTGTACGTGTAGAATGCAATTTGCATTGTGTTCATACCATTTAAATTTTTCATTCATTGCCTCTTATATACAGCAATGACAAGAAATTGATAGTTCTCAATAAGTAGAGTAGCATTCTTTGATCTGGGAAATCGCGCAAATATTTCAAGTAGATTACAGCGTATGTCTTTAATTATGTTTTCGTATTTCTCTGTGCTCACACATCAATATCTGTGTAATCATTTTACAATATAAACAGCATAATGATGTACCATAATGCGACAAACATTTATTGTTAATGCTAATAATATCAAATCAAAGTTATAGTTTACAGAACAATATTATAGCGTAAATACATTCTTAAATAAATATATTATAATTTGCTTATTTGCTCCGTACATGTCAGTCGGCGACAACATCTATCTCTCAGAACGTGCACGAGATCTCGTAATTATTGCAACATGAAAACTAATTAAAATCATTTTAAAAAGTACAATAACATAGTAGTAAAGTGGTAGGTTCGGTCAGACATCAGTTCAATTCAACACTAACCTATTATTTTAATAATAAACAAAAAGAAAAGCCGGTAACACTTCATCACAGGTCCACAGCAAAATGTTGGAGCCGAGCTCGCGCTCGGTGCGGCTGCTCAAGTTGCAGCCGAACACCCGCTACAAGGTCTGCGTCCTTGGGCTGGGCAACTGGCTAACCGCGCGCACCACCTCCGATGGCTCCTCCCGTCCCAGCGAGCTGTCGCACTCGCGGCAGCGCCAGCAATCTTACCATCAGCCGCAGAAGCAACAGGCGTCGAGATTCAACGGCTCGCACAACGACGTCGTGATGCTCGAGAAGACGGCGCTGCCCGCGATGGCAGACTCGGCGACGTCGCGCTGCACCGAGGCCCTGACCCTCGAGCTGCCCGACGCTGTCGCGAGCAGTGACGGCTCGACCCTGAATAATAGTGACGAGGCGTCGGATAACTCGGCCGGAAGTGTCCTCACGAGAAGGCTCGGATTGATCATTGGATGCTGCATGGGATTCGTCGTCTTCATTCTCCTCGTCTCGGTTCTCGGCTATCTCAAGGTTAGTTCCTATGGATATTATACGTGTATTTTGTTAAACGACACTTGTATCAATGTTAGGAGTGGGAGTAGATTTTTCGGATGATAAGTTCTTAATGTATTGAAAATTTGACGACTCTTGACTTTTACAATACAGCTTTATTTTTATATATACTTACGCGAAAAAAGAAACTTTTTTTTAAATTTTTTATTCTAGATCATTTAATGGTATTCCAAGATATTTTATACAATCTCGTAAAAACAGCTTCGAAAAAAAAAATGACCATTTCACTGCACAAATTAAAAATGTCCACCAAACATCTCTGACTATAATATTTCCAAGTTCCTATACAATGAAAATAGTTCGTGACCGGAAAGGTTGATAATTTATGACCTAGAAATTATATAGCTTGATGCATTTTCTATTATCAACCAATTCACGCGTAAATGAACTTGAGAGCCGGAAATGACTACACCGCGTCGCCGCAGTCGAGGACACGACGTTCGCGTGACAATGATTTTTTCTCCGATAATCCTAGCCCTCATATTATATGTGAAACGATATAACGGTTTCCGATATTCGTTATCTATAATCGGACAATTTACGACAGTTAAGTAACGCGATATCACGTAATCGAAATATGAACAATGATCAAGCAAAAGTTAAAAAATTCCCCAAAAAGATTATTCCATTTTTACTTAAAAGATACACATCGCGGCAACGTGCGCACGGCAAATATTACTTAGGGAAACGTTCGTACCACGACCGCCTTACCATCGCGCTCGCAGCACTGTTCTATGAGAGAACAAAACATTTCAATACATTTCGAATGCAGAGCCTGTAATTTCCCAAGCCACCGTTCCTCCCCCTAATTTCCCTCAAAAGTACACAACCCCGCCGACTCCACCCCGAGCCAGCCTTACCGCCACTAATTTCATCAAAACAAACTCTCTCTCCGATCCACTTGGCGCAACAATACACCCTCCTATAAATTCTGTATTTACCTTCCCTTACATCGACCCTTCTTCTCTATCTTGCCTCTTCCGCACCGCAAACTCCTCGCCCGGACCGCACTACAATGATTATGTATAACCTGCTGTTCCGAAGGTGAAGAAGCAGCGCGAGGCGGCCAAGAGGGACCAGCAAGCGGTACCCCCCGAGTACATATCCTACCGGCACTTCAGCATACAGAGCGGCGAGGCAGGCCGACAGCAGCTTCAGAGCACAACCGGCAGCGTCGACGTCAACCAGACGCAGCAGCAGCTTAGTACCGATGAGAACGGGACTCATCGGCAGATCCTCGAGAAACAGCCCAGCCAGACGAGCCAGCAGCCGAGCTTCATCACGAGCAGCTGTCCCGCGGGGGCGCCGAATGTATAGCCCACGACCTACGTGTAAGGGAGTGCGCTGGACCCGGACGACGAGCTGGTTCTTGCATTCGTCATGTTGATTATTATTATATATAATAATTCCGCCGGGCCGAAATCTGGTATTATCTGTTATTAAATATATATACATAATAGGGATTGCGGTTGGGATTGGCTCGCGCGATGTGCATTTTGTGATCTCGTATAATATTATTTTAGAATTTGCGGTGTATATTTCGTATACCCCCATATTGGTCCGCGCGCCGCAACGGGGATTGATGCGCGCGCAATAGCACGGCATATACATATATTCTTGTAAGGTATACATATATTTAACGACTGAATTTATCCTTTATTATATATAGCGTTATTCAACAACTCGGCGTTGCATATATATATAATTTTAACGCGTGCGCGCGCGCGTGATATGCGTCGGTTCGAGACTGAACTTGCGAATTATCAACGATCTCCGACATTTTTCTCCCATAGTCCCTTTAGTTGTATATATGGTTTTCGCAGCAAGAACCACCTTATAGAGATGAATCGCTCTGGCCAGTGCGCGGGGACTCTCTTACACTACGACATATATACATATATATATTATATAAAATAATAGTGAATTAACACCAACAGCAGTGACATATATATATAAGCGAACTCTCTTGTATAAATGCATATAGGTGCGATATGGCGAGAAGGAGAGCGAAATAACATATATATGTCACACGCAGGACACCTACCCCGCAGCTATAAATATTTATATATACATATATATATTTATAGAGATAATAATTGCGCGAAATCGAAAGTGTGCCATATTTATAATATGAGTGTAAGAGTGTGAACGGCGAATGATTATATAACTGTATAATAACGTATCGCGAGCATGATATTCCTGCGACTTATTGCTCCACGCATGCGCGCGCCCGCATCTGTGTGTGTGTGTGTGTCTGAGTATGTGGCGAACGTTCGAATCTAATATTATATAGTGTACAAAACAAAAAACCAAGAATAATGGTGTTTTCTACGATGTTACTCATGGACCAGTCCTCCCTCCTCGCGATTATGCGTATATATATGGTCCACGTGCAGCAGTAAGTACACGCCGGCGATCAGAGCGTCTACGTATAATATGTATATGTATGTGTATATCCATTTTCATTCGTTATCGGAAAACAGCGAACGGGCGGGTACTAAGAGGTGCTTTTGCTCTCTATATACCTATCGTAACGTGTGTCTCTGTGTATGTGCGTCTGTGTGCGCGGTATACGCATTTTGCCTGCGATTAGCGCTAAACACCACCCCGCCATTACGTATTCCTCTTTCTCTCCCTCGGCATCGTCGTCGAGGCACAGCCTCGCTCTCTTTTGATACTAAGCGCAGAAGAGAGAGAGAGAGAGAGTCCATTTGCGGCCTCGTATACCCGCGCGAGCGCGCGGCATTGTGTTTTCTTAATAGCCCTGGGATGCGCGCGCTTGCGTTCGGTATCTTTCGGGCTGTTCCTCTATACTCGTCGCCGGCGCCTCGCGCTAAAACGACGGGACGTTCCCGGAAAGACACGGGGGGACGTAGCGGTATAGCCGGCCGAGAGGTGTATCGTTAGCTTAAATTTTCTGCACGAGGAGAGACGCTGACGACGACGACGCCGTCGCTACCGTGCGGAGAAAACGAGGTAAGTTTCGTTATCGTTATCGTTCGGGAGATTCTTGCGCGCGCGCGCGAGCGGTACGCCACCCACGTCGTTCCAGTGTAGAAGCAGCGACAGCTCCCTCCCCGCTCGACTAGCGGATTCCCTTTTACCCTCTCTTTCTCTCGCTCTGCCTCCTCTACCGTCTCTTTTTATTATTCACGTTCTGGCGCTCACGTTTTTTTTTCATCGTCGACGGGCTCGAACTCTCGAGGAAGGGGAGAGAGCGTAAGGAAAAAAGTTCGCGCGCCGCTATTCAAAAAGGCAAAAAAGGAGTCTGCGCTCGCGAGCAGAGAGGGATGAAGTGGCCTTCGCCGTGGTATATAGCTTGCGCAAAAGAGCGAGGCAGCAAGCCGGAATTTCAAAAAAGAAGGAACCGAATGAAAATTAAAAAAAAACACGACAGTAATGAAAACTGATTAGAGCTTCGTTTTGCCGGTTCGGGTTTTCACGCAGCGCGTATGTAAACGAGGGAGTGCGCATTTTTCGAGTTGGAGCGCGGTGAATTTTTATCTGATTATATTATATTATAATTAAACATTCGATTGAATATGTATGTTTTTCTTGCGGATCAAAGTTGCTCGTATATGATGAAAAAATATTTTTATTTCGGTTTTAATTAAAAACGCGCTGTGTGTGTACAGAAATCGTATTTTTTTTTTATTTTTCGAACAAAAGTTAGAAATTTTTCATCCCTTGCAAAAAATAGGATACCAACTCTACGCGTATATTACTGATTTTTCGAGAGAGAAGAAAAAAAAAATATATATATATATATATAAATTTTACCGACCGAACGCCACAGCATTAGTTATGTTACCATTTCAATTCCCTTTGTAGAGACAGCGCACGCGCACTACCTATATACGCTCCACGGTGTATAGCGGTCTAATGAAAAACCCACCTGGGGGCAAAAAAAATCCGTTGACCGCTCCGTGTGTTTACGTCTCGTTCGCTCTCTCCAGCAGGAAGAAAAATCAAAAAGTGACGGATACCCCGAATTCCTCGCGTAAATCGATAAAGACGAGTGAACAGAGCCGGCATGATATATGAGGTCGTTCTCGATAATGCAAACGACGCTCGCGGGAGAAGCACGAGCTCCTAAATATTTCGGCGCGCTCGCGGGTGAAGAGTGCTCGCAAAAGACGAGAAAACGCGGAGAGCAGAGGGATAGAGAGGCAGCCATATACGCAGCACCGAGACTAACAAATAATTAACAAGAAGCCAGCTCCCCGTTGGCTAATTTCCGGCCACGAGCCCCTACAACCGCCGCCCCGCTGCTCCATACCTGCGTATTATATTGCTATATATATATATTTACACGTTCGCCGCGGCTAATCGTAAATTGCGGCCTGACCGCTTCGTATCTATACACACACATGTCTATTTCTTTTTCGTTCATTCTCTATCTCCTTCCTCGGCAAAGCACTATATATATATAAAACGATTTCGCACTGGACCGAAGTACAGCCACTATCGATTTTTCTCATCAATTCGGATGGCGAAGATGCGAGCGAGGAACGACCGCCCCGGTAAAAGCGCGAGGGCCAATAAAAAGTTGGAGTAAAAGAGGGAGAGAGGGAAAACGTGGTCGAACTATGCTAACGCGCACCCGCGCATACGTATGCATCATATACATGCACGCTCAGTGAAGAGACACATATATACACGCGAACGGAGGGTTGGTAACAAAAAAAAGCACCAACGAGATGATGGAAGATTTTATTTTAAACCCTTTCGTCCACCGATACACATCACACCGCACACACATGCACACACACGCGCGCACGAAAATTTTATCAGAGAGGAAGACTTCAACTTCTGTAAATTTCAACATTTATTGGATATATAAAAAATTAAATATATGCGAGGTATCGAGAGAGAGAGGGGGGGGGGAGGGGAGTTTTTGTCGCGCCCTTCGACACGAGAAGATCGATTATAATATATATAAATAAATACTCTTTTTTATTAATCTGTGATAACTTTAGGAGAGAGTGAGCATGTGTGCGAGAGAATAGGGTAGAGGAGAAAACTATCAACGACCATCATCATGTACATATATATATCATTATGTGTAAATGTAATGTGTTTGACCGATCTCGTGTGCATCATAGACGCGCGTCATTTATGCGCGAGTCATCGATAGCCGAAGAAAATTTACATATTAACGTAAGATTGATATAAATATATCGGCACTTATTCACGATCGATGACTCGCTTATAATACAGCGCGCATCACTCATAGCTTAAGAAGAGACTGCGTCTCGAAGGCTCTTGTTTAAGAAGGCGTGTGTGTGTGCGTGTGTCGTTCTCCTATACTCGCGCATCAGACGTATACATATATATATTTCGTTTCCATTCTCATCGTCTGCGACTGTAAATAACGAGGAGAAGATAAAACAAAACGAGCTCGTATATAAAGTAATTTTAAAAACGTGCGAGGATGGAGAAATCGTATTACGTAATAAGTGTAGTTAGAGAACGCGGCGACGTTGAGAGCTATGACACAGTATACAGTGGCCGCGCGGAGATCGCGCGCTCTCTGCGCTGTATACACCTATGTAATATATTCTCATGCATATATTATGAAATAATGTAATAAAAAGAAACCCCAATTTTTTTTCTATCTCGTTTGTCAATTTATTTTTCTTCAAACTGCGCACACATCACACACGATCCTATATATATAATATTATAGTTTCCTGGCGATTTTTTTAGCTGACCGTTGCATAGCATACCGGAAACGTATATATATATACTCGACAAAGTGCCTCGCATTTGTATATTTTCGTTCGATAGAGTATATACGCAATCTAACCAAAAGCTTTTAGGTATATTTTCAGCTCGCCAGCGAATAATAATTTTATTCTCATCACTCTGATAAAATGATAGAGTGCGGATCTCGTCCATTTCGGTCAGGAATCGGTATGTTTCATCGGATTGGCCAAAGTATATTGCTAATGCTACTTCCAATAACTTTAATCGACAATGGTAACGTATATCACATCCCATCGCAATACCGGAAACACAATTATTTTAACAACATCGATACCGTCAGTACCATCCAAAACAGATATGCAGCGTGTATATACGCATCGCTGAAATATACGAGAAGAAAACCTCGAGACTGGAGTTGCAGCTTCACGCCATGGAACCTCCAGAACTGCGTATCCACATACACTGGCAGTTGCAAAATACACGCGCTCCCTATAAAAAAAGGCAGCCCACCGCTCGTGCGCTCACTTTTCCTTACCCCTCGTCGTATAGGATAAAAACAACTCGGAGGCTGCATATATATATGAGCAAATCCACCATCCTTTTTTTTACAGTTTTATGCATCTCCGCATTGCCTGCCGTGCTAAGCACATATCAACGGGACGCATGATGTAACATCTTAAATTTTTACGTAGAAAATCAGTCCTGTAATCCGTATAATATAGTGTGCCCCGCCTGTCAGCACAATGCAAAAATGCATAAAACTGTAAAAAAAAGGAAGAAAAAAAACGTTTTCAAAAGTTAAAAGTACGGTGTATTTGGCCATATACGCCGGAGTATCCATATACGCCAGACAAGTACTGCGCGGTCTCGTAAAAATATCATTTTTCACGGACAGTCGCTCGCTCTTATATATAACCTCTCGCGCTGCAGCCTCAATTATATTTTTCAACGCGACACGCTGCTGTAATTACGGGAAGGTATATAGCTGGCTCTCGCGCGTTCTCGTTAAAATCAGCGAACCGATACACACCCGCCGGCTGTATGCGTGCGCCGTGTATATATTCCCCCGCGTGCGCGCGCGTTCCACTTCATTTTTTTTTTATCCAGCTCCTTTTTCTCACTCCTCTTATACCCCTCTGCGCGTATCCTCTCGCGCGCGTCTATATATATACTTATATGCTACGTAAAATTCCTGCGAGCCGAACGCCCTCGTATATTTCCTTGCAATTAACCCCTCTCGCGTCCATACCTATATATATACACTGCGCGGCTTTTTGCGTGCCCTGCGCGATCGTGCACAGGCCTTTTTCAGGGAACGCCGCCATCAGTGCGAAAAGAACGAGGAAGAGAGAGTGAGAGGGAGGGAAGAAGAGAGGTGAGAAGCGTGCACGTAAGAAAGGGTCCGCCCCTGCATATTTCATCCTGCGCGACTGCCTCTTTTTCGCGGCTGAATTGTGTCTGCGAGGGTGCAGAGAGAAGAAGAAGACGAAAAGAGTCCGGTCACCCGTGACCTTTCTCTCTCTCTCTTACCGCAGCCCCAGCGAATTGAAATCCTATGATGATCGTCCGAGGGTGAGTATAATAAAAATTCAGCGAGCTTACTCTGTGTGTGTGGGTGCAAGAAAGAGAGCGAGTGGAAGAGGCGAATCGCTCCCTCTTAATTACGCCCTCACAATTACTCTCGACGAAAGAAGAACTCTCGGAGCGAGCGAGCGAGCGGCGTAATTAAAGCGGCCTAATTAAGCGACACGGCTTGTCGTTGTCGTCGTTGACGCTCGACGCCGTATTAGTACATGTCGTCGCAGCATGCAACGCGTATATGCATGTGCCTATTTTATGGTATACGCAAGAGGGGACGACTGACATTGAAAATCGCGTCGATGGTAAGGTTCTTAATTTACGAGCAGCGAACGCGCGCGCGCAAAAGTGTGCGAGGGTGACGACGGCGGCGATTGTACTTTTTCAGGAATGCGCACGCGCGCGACGAGGGAGAGAAGCAGGTTGAAGGGTATATACAAGGGGAGCGTGGAATTAATAAAGATGTCGCACGGCAAAGTGCTGCTGCTCGTTGCGCTTGGGGGAGAGAGTTTATTGATAGAGGAGAGTATACATATATACGCACTTTGTCCTGGTTAAGTGAACTGTGAGATTTTTCAAAAATTATTCCGCTGAAATGTGCGCGGTTTTTAAATATATATAAAGTTAGATTGACTGTGAATATTTTTAATATAATTTACATTTCTGTAAAAATGTTATTTTACTATACTCGAGTTCTCTAATGCGATACTGAAAAGCGTATATAATGAAGAATCTCATTAGGAAAGTTATTTCAGGAGGTAAAAAACTCGTCGCGTTGATCAAGATTGCAACTTTATGAACGATTTTTATATCCAGCCGGTCTATGGTTTCGTGATGAAATTTTTTTTATTATAGAACATTTCACTTAATCAAGACTGCCTATAATATTTCCCGTTATAAAAGTAACGTGAATTCGTTGAATCTATAATTTAATTTGAAATATTTTCCTTGTCGATAATAATTATCATTTAAATACGTTTATTTTAGACATAACAATGGGTACAATGTGGTTGAGAGAGTTAACCATTAGATCAATTTACTTAAGATGCCTTTTGATCAATGACTAATAATAGCAGATTGTCAACGCTTAGGTATTATTCCGTGTGTACATCTTCGGGATCAAGCAACGCATGCCCTTCAAAGGAAACCAGTGCAACATTGTCGGTTTGTAGATTATTATTATTAAATGTGATAAACAAAGTTTTTCACTGAACAAATTATAAATAATATAGCTATTGAAGGAGAATATCGAATATTTTTCAAAATACATGGTTATTAAATTAATGAGTTCTAAAAAGTGCGAATGATAATGGATGTCTGACTAAACTGGACTCTAGCAACAAATACACAGAAAAAATGGTTTGTTATCTGAACCAACCAGGTGGCTGAAAACGACAGAACAAAAACGAATTGTGGAATTAACAAGCAAGTAGTAGATCTGCCAACGATTTTCATATCGTTACACAAGTTTTTATATTCTTTGTTTTTTCTGTCCATGTCTTCTTATGTCAACTTTTCATCTCTCACCGACTATTGTTATCTTGATGTTATAGCCCTGATGATGGGAGTGAACGAAACTTCTGAAACGTTAATTAAATAAAGTGCAATTTTTCACCGATTTGATCGTTTTGTCATCCGAATTTTATTTAAGGGGGTACTACAGCTAAAAGTCAAAAATTTGATTTGAAATTTGCCATTTTTTTCAAATTCCTTCCAAATGGCGAATTTCAAATCACATTTTTGACTTTTAAAATATTAATTGGAAAAATTAAGGTATGCGAATATATAGCTTCATTCAAAGGAGATATAAAAATCAAAAATTTTGGCCCGTATCGTATAAAAAAGTATCAAATGGTTCAGCCATTATTATCGATCAAAATTTATATTTCTCAGGTAAACCAAAAAAAAAATAACTGTAATACCCCCTTAATAATTGATAAAATATTTAACGAGTCTAATTCCTCTTATACCTTACTTTCAATGATAGCCCAGGTTTCACAGGCTGCACATATAAAATCAAATAAAGTTTCCGTTGGCACCAATTCAAAATACACATATTAATAAACAAGTAATGGAAACCGATTACAACAAATCCATCAAACACTCCTTTAAACAAAATTATCGGAATTCCATACCGCAGCTGAACAGTTCATCCGAATCCACTAACACAGTATCAAACCATCTCGTCGTTAACAGACGTTGAACTCGATTAGACCCAATCAGTGACGACGCCATATTTTTCTCCTCTCCACCACCACTGTAACGCACACGCTCCTCTCATTATACTCAACCACAATCCATGCTGAAATTCACACTTTGTGTCTCTATTCCTTTTTCACCCCCTTTATACCTACCGCTAATAATTCGAATACTCGGCCGACATTCTGCACGAGCGGAATCATCCGCTGTATAGCTTTGCGGCGACACACATTGTTACTGAAATTCTTCGCGGTGCGCGCAAATTCATTTGGTTTCAATCAAATGCCATGTGACGCGAAATCACACATCATGGTGGATAAAGATATTGCGCGTGAATGCCTGTATATGGCTAAGTGAGTAGAGAATAACTGTAGTTTGGACCGATTGGAATTCATTCGTGTTTGGTTTGTTAATGTCATATGGGTGTATGCCGTAATTCAGTGCAGTTATATATCAATTGATCAAGCGATATAGAGGATTCAAAATGGATTCTATCCATATTGAATTCAGTTTTTGAAAAATACATGAAAATGCCTTTGAAATAGTGCCATCCTATAACTATGAACTCGTTGGAGATAGATACTTTCGATTCCCAATACAATTCCCCTATATGTTTTGATTTTGTTATATATGATTATAACAAGCAAACGCTGCACGTTCACATCATACATATATAACAAACTAATAATTACCGATCAACGACTGGCTTGTTGATTATTCTTATTGCCAGAACGTTCTTGTTAACTGTAACCGTTAGATTCTCTTCGACCCTTTACCCTGATAAACGCTGCTAAAAGCCCATGCACTTGAAATTTCAATCTGCCGCAAAATCTCGCTAAAGCACGCAGCACCTCGTCATAAGATTCATCCATCCTCATATGCATATACACACACGCGCACGCGTGCGTCACATAATTTCGGCTGTCTACGCGCCCCTCGCGCACGCTGCTTGATGAGATTTTAATGCAAATTCTGTGCTGGCGAGGCGGCACCGCCGCAACCATTTTTCTCCCGCCGACGAGCCCGCGTAATTGGACTATTCAGCCTTTGTCGCGCGCGCGCGCGACACGTGTAAGCCGCTCTCGCACGGAGATACGCGGCGAAAAATAGCGCGGGTAATTAAACGGGGAAAATTTATATTTATGGAGAGGTGCGATATTGGGGATGAGAGGAGCATTATTATCGTGGAGGTGGGGTGCGGGGAAGGAACGTCAACACGAGGGTTATCGTGCGTTTGCCGCGGTGGAAGGGGGAGAGGCTTACTTTGCGCTTTTTTGAGGAATTTTTTTCGGGGACGTGGCATGAAGTTGCAGTGAGACTTGATGTAAAGGATTGTTG
>UXGD01000603.1:0-52468 GCA_900474315.1 Torymus auratus | reverse complement strand
TGCACCGTGAGGTTAGCGCGCGAGCGTAGCGAGTGCGATAAACACGGTGCAATAATCGACTACTTAAGTCACGGATACGTCGACTACTTAAGTCACACCGTACTATAAAGAAATAAAACAAGACTGCTTCTTATAGGCACGTGCAAATTTAAAATGACTAAAATTCCAAGTTAAACAACATAATTTAACTCTCTTCTATAGGGATGTAAAATTAGACGAATTAATTATTATCTTATAGCATAAATAGGTTTGAACCATGCACCTTCAGATTTTATAACTGCATTGATTTATATAGCCTGATATTTCATAAAGCTTTAATGAATAGCTTTTAAATAGCATTAAAGAAATTTTGTTGTTAATATTCACATGTACGAGCATTGCCTGGCCTAGTCAATTTCTGGTTGGTAAAGTATATACAACTTTTCAGTGTTGGCGATATGTTCTGTATTCACCAGAGAAGTCAGTTCCGTATACCACGGAACATTTAAAGCGAAGTAAATGTTCAAGAGAATCAAAACTTTGTACAAAGACGTAAATCTTTCAAAATTTATAAGAAGAAAATCTCAATTTCGTGAATGTCTAAAAGAGTTACTGCGAAGACTCAAAACAAGAATACTTTGAAACTTATAATGAAATGAACTTTATCATTTATTTTGTTTCTATGTATAAATCAAACATGATATATCTTGTCATTTTTTCAAT
Organism: Torymus auratus; assembly: GCA_900474315.1. NCBI lineage: Eukaryota > Metazoa > Arthropoda > Insecta > Hymenoptera > Torymidae > Torymus > Torymus auratus. Next base: position 51,766 of record UXGD01000603.1, on the reverse strand, counting down.
AAAAAGTGTTAGATCTGGACTTATACTAGAGTCACCGACTCGCTAGTCAGCCACTCTACAAACTAATTACGATCGCCATCACTCTACTTTCTGCTAATTACTCTCACTTTGTAATTATACTCTTTTTCTCTTCTCAGTCAGCATAGTCGCACAAAAACACATTCGCAATATTCAAGTTTGATTAAAACTTTATCTAGTTACTTCAATAACATTACCTGCATATAAAACTACATAAACATGTATATTGCTTATTTTCAAACCTATAAAATTATAAATTCAAATCAAACGAAAAAAGTTTTCACAACTATATAAATAATGACAACCACAGTCTTCTCTACTCTCGAACTCGATGTACCCACTTCACTTGCGGTTACGGAAGCCGTTGGAAGCCTGGAACATCAACGGGAGAAACGTGCGCGCGCGGAAAATCTCTTCAACATTCATAACTTTACGCGCGTGCATTCTTCGCGTTATATAAAAATGAAATCTGCCCCCTCCCCCCTTCTAACGGGCAAAGTTCAGCCGGCGCGTGGTAACCGTCATTACTCGGGAGGAAGTCGGTCCACGCCGGTCGCCAAACGCGTCTGATTCTACTTGGCCGTGTTTGCCGCCGTGCGAGACGGAGAAAAAGAGAGAGAAACAGAGAGAGCGAGCGGGAGGGATACGAAAAAGTTTGACTTCTTTCGCTAGTCGACGAACTTTTCCAGAGTGGGACGTGATGCCGCTCGTTGCACGGACTACTTTGCAAAATGTATAATCGTCCGTGCCGCGGGTGCAGATATAAATAAGATTTGAGGTGAATTTTCACAGCCGGTTATTTTCCTTCAGAAATGAATTTTCATTCGTGTTTACGTTCTTGAATGCAAGTTTACTGTATCTCGTTTTAACTTGTTCCATATATACGAATATGATTCAATCTTATCGCAATATTTATATTTTACCGTATATATATATATATATATATAACAGGTTACGGTACTTGATATAATTTGATACAATAATCAATGGTATACTTGACGTTACGTAACCATAACAAAATTGAAAAAAATGCCAATATCAAATACGTAATAAATATTATACAACAATATTATAAAAATTGTTTAAAATAATTGATTTCTTATAAAAATAAAAATATTCAACAATTATTATTCATCACAAGCAATATAATTTTCAAAATATTTTATTTACGTAACCGATAATTGATAATAAATTTTAACTGCTGGAAATTCTCATTACTTTTCTCTTAAATCATCGATGTTCCATTACGCGGGATTACGGAAAAACAATAAATATCCAAGGTCCAAGAGCAAAGAGGCAGCAAGCGCGAGTCGCGATTGTACGAGTTAATCGTATTTGCTAATGACGGCTAAATATTTCCGACCATTAAAGCTGACACTAAACGATCGGATCGATAAATATTTCCTCGCGCACTGGGCTCGTTATTCCGCGATCCAAGCTGGTGCCAACGTCGCATTTTCATTAGCGCGACGATAAATAGACGGCCGGTGGTGGTGCGAATACGTGGCAGCACCGTTGGTGGCGAGAGTGTAACGTCCTCCTAACTCGATTTGCTCTCATATTTTAAGTAAGTGATTCCGTTTCAAAGGATGATTTATGAAGCCGGATAACGCAGAGGCTTGAGATATCTGCTGGCTTACTAATGGATTTTAACGATTTCATATAGTGCTAAGCTTTTGTCTAAACCAGCACAAATATTAATTTAAAATTCGTAAACTTGGTATTTTAATTTCTGGTATATAATTTTAATGTAAAACCACAGTTTTCCATTCTACTATTTCTTCTAAAGGAAATAGAATGAATCAATATGCATAAAGTAAAGAATTTAATGTTATAATAAAGAAACATATGATTATTCGATATTTAATCGTATTTCTATTTAGCTTGAAAAAAACATGAAAGGTATTTCATTTGAATTTACATTGCAGGTTTAAATATTCAAAGATTTTCACGCTTTACTGTGACCGGTGAAGAAATAAAATGAATTTATCCGTGAAAAAATAATGCATGTGAGCTGAAGTATAAAGTGCTCGTGTCCTTTTCCTCTGATGAAGGTAAAAAAAAAGAAAAAGTTATAAAGCGGAGCGTTTTTTAGTGTGACTTTGCAACGGCATTACCTGACGCTAGGTACGTGCAAAAGAACGCGAAGCGTGTTCTGAAGATACGGGCTGCACAATATATTTTCCCGGTTTATGTACGCACGTTCGTGCATAACGGCTGCGTATTAAGAAAGCGGCGAAAAGATCTCGTTGCATAAACTTCCGTACAATATTACATAATAATAACAAGATGCTCGTATAGTTTTTTATTTTTTTATTTTTATCGAAAATATGAAAAGAGTACGATGAACAAATCTGAATTACAAAAGAATGTAGGTACTCATGTTACACGCTCATTTATATGATAAAAATATTTTTGCACAAAATAATATTAAAATACTTTGTATAACACTTAATTAAAAAAGAAACATGCCTTGAAAACTCACAATAAGTAAAATTAAGCTTAGTAATGAGCCTTCAATTTACGCATTAACGAGCATTTAGTGGCTGAACCATCTCCGCTTCAAAAGCTTCGCACTATCCCCAGTAATACATATCACCCCTTTTCACACTCTAGAGCGGGAAATACGCACAATTCAATTGAGCGCTTTCGTTCGCGCATATAGCTCAACCAGAGGCTTTTCGGATTTACGCGCATGCAGCAGCGTCGCCTCGCATTTTCACCGGGCGTGCGCGCATGCTCGATCGCCCAGTCACGTATCTAAGTGTCCTTTATTCCGACTGAATCTGACCCGGCACAACCCTGCAGCAACCTCATGCAAAATAAAAGCTCCCGCGCGCGAGTCAATGTACATATTTCCGCCCGTGCGGCGTCCTTTCTTCGCGCGCCGGGGAAAAAATATTGCAACACGCTCGTAAATTTTTCTCCGGGAAAACAGTTTTCTTGTTTCTCTCGCTTTCTTTCGCACGCTCGCACATACAAATACCCGCCGAATGTAAAGTATTGCTTCGCGAGTGAAGTGAACAGCACAGGTGTGCTTCGAGTCAAGATTTTATAAGAGGTTAAATTAAAGTTCAGTTTTGTTCTGCTTTTCGGCTGAATTCGAATTTTTCGTAAATTCTTCCTTTTTCAAATGAGAAAGAAACAAGAATTGCATTACTCTTTTTAAAAATAGGGTTCTATGAAACTATATATTTTTGATCTCAGATAAAAATGCATTTGACAGTAGAATTGTGCATTAATTATTCCTTCAAAAGACGTTTAATTATAATTTAAAGCCAGTTATGTAATTACGGAGAGAGAGAAAAAAGGAAATAAATGAAGAATGACACTGTTAAGTTGAAATAAAAATGAGTACAAATGCAGCACGCTTTTTGCACAATATAATGTGTCAAGCGTTTTAATAGCAACAATTTCTGGCAACGACTTATTTTCTGGAAACAGGGACGCGTGTAAAACGTAATTACATCTCGTAAAAGTGACGAAACTGGAACGAATAAGATCTCATTACCTTTTACTATTGTTCTTTTTTTTTATTTGAAATACGAAAAATCATTCCACATTGCATGTTGTTTTCCCTCAGCTCGGCATGTTCTGTATAAAGAGCCCACCCTCCATACTCATCATCCACAGAAACAAACTAAACTCTGACACCCGAAAAACCTGCTCATCTTCTATTTACTTACAACAAGCATACAGCGAAACAAGTCAAAGCAAATCCCGCACGAGCGCGCGCGAACTTTCGCACACGCGGCAAAGTTGCACGCCCACGCGCCTGCAGCGGGCAGACGAATGCCCGGGGCGCCAGCTTTAATTAGCGCACTCGTCTCTCTCTTTCTCTCTCCTTACGGCTTCGCTGTCCGCCCCCGCGGCCTTTTGTCCAACACTCACTAAATTTAATTTTGGCGAGAATTCGCCGTGCGACTCTCGAAAAAGTTGCGCAAGCCACAAGAGAACAGCTTGTAGCTCGGGTACTGAATGTCGCCCGAGACTTGCCGTTATCGTCTGTACATGCGATTTCCAGAGCCAACGGGTGAGTATTATTGGTTGGTATCGTTCCTTCATATACGTAAAAGACGGATCAGAAGAATTTCGAGTCAACTGACGAGTATAGCGTCAAAACACATGATGAAAAAGCTTTACATAGTTATGAAGAATCCCCACACAGGCCGATATGATAATTTTTGTCACAGCATAAAATGTCACAGCTACTTTTGTTTAAATTGTGGACTATTAAATTATTTAAAAATTTCGTCCACTGAGCTCTAGCGACAAAAATAGAGCGGTGTTTTTGAAGTATCTAGGAGAAATGGGTGTTCAGGGAAATGTTAATAATTCGAATGTTAAAAGTCCAGAATAATCATGAAAAAATAAACAGAAAGTTTTAAGCTTTGATCCGTTAAAATATTATTTTCTCAGGTAGTTGTAAGTAATTAAAGACAGCGTAGGGAAATTGTCACTTTTCATTTGACTAACAATTTTATGGATGATCTTTATTTAGGTTTCTACTTTGGGATTGTTTAGGTTATTTCCGTGTACACCTACATATTTCTCTTATATATTATAAAAAACTAAACTTTATCTTTCTCCTTAGAGCCAAATGGACAAAATCCTAAAACCAGGTTCTTTTTTTTTGTCTCAGAACATGATATGCTAAAATTGAAGCCAAATCCATATAATCCGGAAGCGAGACGCTCTCCTTGTTCGTTTAACTTTAAGCTAAGCTTGATCAAATGAGACCTCGCCTCGACGAAATTCGCCGAAGCGTTTGAAAGTGAATTAAAAAATACGATTCTCCGGCCTCGAGTGAATGGTACGAATTGAATACCCATCCAGCATTTTATAATCCAATATAAAGAACGATAAAAATCCCTGTAAAACCTGGCGCTAAACACGCGTGCTAGCACGACTGCGGGGCTGAGCGCGCACGCCGCGGTTGGTAAAACACATCTCTCCCATTTCCTTCAGTGCCCCTGGCCCGAGCGTGTGTCGATAAAATCCCGTAGTGCACGCTCGTATTACTCTCTCTCTCTCTCTCTCTCTCTCTCTCTCTCTCTCTCTCTCTCTCTCTCTCTCTCCGGGCACTATAGTAGCGGTGGGCCTGTACGAGCGCGCTTTTACTACATCGTGCAGCGCTTGCCTGACGCTCGCGGAAGCTCCGGAAGGCGATATTTTTCACGCGCGAGTGACGTGAAATCCCTCGCCGCCATGAGCGCGCCTCGACGACATAATAAACGGGCGCAAACGCGAAATATAACGTGGTATGTACTGTTTTCGAGCACGGTGGAGAGAGGAGAGGAGGAGGGGGCAAACGCACGCCATAATGCTATGCGCGCGCCCGCACACTCGCTGCTCGATAAGCTTTAATAATCATACAATGCGTATATACGCCGAGCGGGGCAGCGCTGAGATACGATTTTCCGCGAATATACGTGATGGGAGAGGCGTTCGAGCATACAGCTAATGCATTTGGCGTTCGCTATTCACTGCTCTATTTCACTTTGGTTGGCAAAAATTAGAATAGTTCGTTGAAAATTCTTGACAATATTCATCTTCTCTCATCTGAATAATACGTAATTATATTTGCAGCTTATTTTATCTTACATTAATACGAGAGATAAAGAATCTATTAGTAAAATAAATTGGGTATAACACGAGATTGTAGCGCACTTTTAATTTCTTGCTTATAATTATAATTTCATCGCTAGAATAGAAAAGCCCATGCGCGCTCGGCTTTGCTCGCACATATGAGCAGGTAAGTAAGACACGTACAGAACGGCACCTCCCCTTTAAGCGCGCACTGCACGCTTCCCGCGAGTGCGCGCGCACTTTCGGCAGCCGCAGGCGGAGGCAGGCGTGAATTTACATAGCCCTTTCTATTCGCCTCGCCACCCAAGAATTCACGTCTTCCGCCCTTTTTCTCTCTTCTCCTTATGTATACCTTTGACTCTTACGTGGCGACGGTAGTGTGAGATGTTCTTTGTCACAAGACGCGACGTCCCGTCTACTTGAAGCGGGAACAACTGCCGCGGTCGCGACAACCACTTGGCTCACGCGTAAGGGCACGTTTCTCACGAATCGAGGTTAAAAATCTGATTCCGCCCGTGTAATGTCACGAATCTCATTGAGACGATGGGAACCCGAGGAAGCTGAGAATTCTCTCAATCGATTAAGCATAATTCCGTCTCGCCCGTCGTTTTACACTTCAAAGGAATAGCAGCTCTCTCTCTCTCTCTCTCTCTCTCTCTCTCTCATGAAGTTCTTCGTCTTTTGTCTGTCGAAGTGTATTAAAGTCATAATTAAGAGGCTTTTAATTCGCTCAAACTACCCTGTATATCAAACGTTTAGTAATGATGAACTTAATGAAATTTAATTTGATCGCTCGACGGAATTGTGTTTGCGCCAGAGTTGAAAGGTTTAATAAGTAATGATTATGAAATTAGCTTTTAACAAAAGTAATACCATAGGAACGTATGAGAAATGTAATAAATACTCAATGTGTCACAAATTTTTTGATAAGTTTTTGCACACGTATTTGTCTTCGAATCTTGAAAAGTGTTTTTCTGACGAAAGCTCATGAAAATACGTAATTTCTATAATTTGAAATAAATCAAAATATATGTGAATTTTAAAAAGAAGTCTTATAGCTTATTAGCTTATACCTTTATATTTGAATGTAATAAAAGCATAAAATTCAGATTTTAATGTTCGCTCAATTATATTAAATAAAAAGTTTTATCGTAGATTGTTTAAGCGAGAATTTGACAAAATATTCCCTCTAACACATGTGCCCGCTATTAAATTTTGAGTATGTAAATTTTCCAAAAATCTAAACTGGTTATAAGTTTATATACCACACCTGCAAAAATAAATCCCTAAGTGATTTACAGTTAACATGATTAACAATTTACTGTTCCATCGGGGGAGAAAAATAAGTCCCGGGCGAGCGCTCGAAGTAGAGTTTACAAAATGACCACTCCATCACCCTCTTTTTCGTCTACCGCTAAAAAGCCCTTCGCTCGCGAAATCCCCCAAAGCCTCGCGGGATAACCTGGCGAGAGGGAAGAGGAAGCTGCACCGGTCGGGTGGCAAGAAGTTCAAATGCAGGCCAGGAAAAAGTGTCACCCAAGCGCGAAGGAAACAGTCTCTCCGCTCTACCGCGCCTGCCTCGACAGTCACAGATTCGCAAAAAGTCGGTTAAGTGGTGAATCATCGACACGTGGATGAGGCCGCAGCCAGTAGTCGCGCTGGTTTTTCCGCGGCCAGCCCGTGAGGAAAAAGCCTGCAGCCCGACAGAATATGGGGAGAGTTCGGCGTCCGGGAAGGCGGCTGCTGCAAAAACCTTAATTAACGACGACGCGGGAGCGCGCGTGTGTCGCCTCTGTATATAGGTGTGCAAAAGAGGGGGAGGAACTCACGATCGATGGCAATTTGTCGAGCGCAGCATGATCCCCTCAGCTGCCACCTCGCTCTCTCTCACTCTCGTGCTTTTGACCCTGTTAACGCGGCCGTGCGAAATCCGGGGATGGCTGGCTGGTGCGAACGAGCGGACCGATGTGCCGCCGACGCTGTTAGCGCTAGTTTCGGCGGGAGTGAGAGAGTTCTTGGCGAATTGGATTTTCGAGACGTGTTATATAGAGGCGGATCGAACCAGTCGGGCTTGCTTAGCGGGAGACGGTGTATGAATGTTTTCAATTACACGCGAGCAGTTTGCTATCGGTAGAGACTTTTGAGTACGATGCATTATTGACACGTGAAATTACAATTCACATAAAACCAACACACGATGGGTGGCTTCTCATATGCAAACTTCTACAATATCATGTGTATGCGTAAGACTATTATTTGAAATGTTATGTCATCATCTACATGTATTGTAAAATAATGTTATTATATAATTATGTATGCGAAATATGTGTAATGCTATTAAAATTTTAGTTTAGTAATATATGATAAAGTATATAATATTCGATAACATCAATTAAATCTATATCATTTCGAATATTTGTCTGCCGCATACCATACTTATACGAGACCATCATAACTCATATCAATTATTCATATATTTGTAATCAAACAAAACGTGTATACGTTTATTTACTTAAAAGAGAACTTGTAATTTAATACTGAGCTACTATTAGTTTATTTGATGACTTTAGCTAACTGTCTATGATTTCAAATTCTAGTGTTACCGTGCTCTGTCATAGTAATTCAACTATAATAAATATACAAGTCAAAGTAGTTAATATTGCTTATATTTTATTATAAATTTTATGCAAGTACTTATGATCTATTAAATACAATGTTATAGAAATTTCATATAAATAATTTTTGCAATATATTTTTTATACATTGATTACTCACATGACTTTTCTATATACTTTGCAGTATAATTACAATGAGTACCCGGACCTATTTCGTAATATTTTTATCGGTTTCCCGGAACCCCCTGGGGGTGAGCCTTCTTATCCTTATTTTACGAGGTAGTTTCGTAGATTTCACGAAAATAGCTGCATGGGGTTTGCAAAACGCTACAATCAAATAAGTTTTCCTGAGGCTAAACTCGTATACATAGCAATCTGGCATAATAAATACTTTTACACACAAATGTATATATAGACCCGTTGCGTAATAACGACTTTATGAGTTTTTATACATGTATATGGCGACGTTGTTTTTCTACAACTTCATTTGTCATTTATAGCAAGTAAGATTATCGATTTTTATTTGTTCTAATGATTTTGTTTGCATGTGTATTAATTTATTCAATAAAATTAAGATTTATTAAAAGAGAAAAGTGAAAAAATATCATATTGATCACATAACAATAACTTATAAACATTGCTTGTAATTTTTCTCAATATTGAAACTATTTAAGCATGAAATATAAAAAGTATTGTACGAACATTTTTTTATATAAAAAATTAATACTAGACTAGATAGTCAATGCAAATACTAAAGGTTGAAATCTCTGTTTTGAAAATTGAGCCAAAAAACCGTAGTACAAGAATATTTAATTTTGCAAATTCTCTTTTTTCGAGATCAAAAAGCACGTGCAAACTTTGTTAGACAATATAAGCAAATACAAACTTTCTTGCATTGGGCATTGTTCTGGAGTGAATTTTAAAATCGCATATTCAAGCGGGCACAGACTACTTCGGCGCAGGGCATTGGAATATTCATGAATCAAAGCTGTAACTAACGTGCGAATGACGCTCTTACACTTAGTAAATTCCAAACACCCTGTCACTAAGGTTTTACACAGTAAAGTTAATAATTAATCTACTTTATACGAAATTTCGAAAGCACATAATTCCTATATCATTTATTAATAATTTTAAGGTAGATAAATATATAAGAATTAACACTGCATCGCACATAACAGCACTAATACCAAAATTTATATTTTTATCACCATTAAGTAAGCATTAATCTCGCAATACATTCCATCGAACATTTATCGAATATTTTCGTTAAAAGTCCGCTCCGTATTTACTGCCCAAACCATTCATAATATTTATCGCGCGATTACAAGCAACCGGAGCTCATCGTCGATAGAAAGATCAATGATACCGCAACGCAAAAACTCTATTGCATTTCTCCCCTCAAAAGGATTGACCTTTCTCTCACGCTAAAAAACCGAAGGATGAAACGATCACGGTCTCTCGAGACCCCCGACCTTATCGCAATACTTTCTCACCGCCTCTTTCTCTCTCTCCCTTCCTCTCTCGATGCTACTGCCATCAGACTGCGACCTCGCATATTTCATATGGCTGCTACGACTATACGGGGTCACAGTATATCCAGCGAGCAAAAAATCAACCTCCCGCTCGAATCCTTTATGGTCATAACAATTTTTCCCTCTCGCAATGCGCAAGCGCGCGATGCAACCATCCGCCAGGACGAAGAACCTGCCTTCGGCGTCCCCTCTGCGGTCGGAAGAGAGCGAAAGGTTTGGTCACTCCGGGCCATCGGCCTTTTTCTATCCGCCAACGTTCCCGCCCAGAATCCCGAGGAGATAATAAATAGAGGCGATTTTGTGTGTGTGGGCTTGCACACAAGGTATCGACTTAAAGTGGACAGCAGCAGCCGCAAGAGAAGCGTCAGTTTATCTAGTTTTAATAAATGTGAACGCGAGGCAGCTTGGGATCTGAAGGATCCTTTCTGGAAAAATAAGTCCTTGTATATTTTAAGATTGATGATGCCGCGCGAGCCCGCGATGTATACGAAGGAAGCTTCGTCGAGGTTTTGCTCGTTGAGGGCATCATGTGTGCGCGCACAGAATTTTCTTATGTACCTATATGCGCGTGCGCCTGGATCAATACGCTTTTTCGTGCTGGCGATTCGCTGCGTATATTCGGAAAAATGGTTACTTGACGCATGCAGATTCTGTTTCAGCAAGCCAAAAAATGTCTTGTGGAAGAATAAAAAAGATGAGTGTCGTTTCCGTGAAAATTTTTTTCTGGTCAAGTACGTTGTATCTACGTAGAAAACATTATACTTAAATAACTTTAGTTTGAAAGTAATCTCATATATCTCATGTAAAAAATAAATTCCTCATTTATTTCGTACCAGCAAAATATCTTTAATGAAATTTAAATTTCGTTTTGATATTAAGTTTCCCTTAATTCCCAATATTTTACCCGTACCCTCAGTATAATATATAGTATGTACAATCAAAATGAAATATTAAAAACTGGGCAATTTAACTTTCTAATCGAAAACCATACGACTCATCTTCTGCTCCGGTACCGCAGAAAATCTTCTACGCCAAAATACACCCGTAAGCATTATCTTATGAAAACGTGGGTGGCATGTTAAGCCTTCTACGTTACTACGTGAACGCGCAGATGTTAAGTAAAAAATTACAATCACTCGCGCGAACAAGAGTTGTGAAAAAACTGTCTTCGACGCATGCTATTGTCTGAGACGCGGGCGTGCACCCTAGCCTCGTCATTTCTTTCACCATCGAGACGTAAAAGCCGGCGAACTGGAAGTATACCGAAAAGAAGGGGACGAAGAAGACGGCGAAGGTAGAGGAAGCAGCCGAGTAAGGAGGGCAAGAAGAAAACAAAGGAAGCCACCGCCGGGGCAAACGCGTGCGCGGCAAGTCTTTTAACCTTATTTCCACGTGACTGCCGGAGCTGCTCAATGAGGAGGACCTTGTAAACACGTTCAGCGTATTTTCAACCTACTCTACCGGGAAAACGGAGGGGTGGAGGCGTGCTGGGGGAAGGGGGTGGTGGTAAAAAAAGAAGGACGGCGTCGTGCCGTGCCAATGTAGTCGTGCGACAGGGGCCGCGTGCGCGCCAGCTGAAGAAAAAGGACCGAAGGATATCCGGTAGTCGGAGATTTCCCTTTTCTTATAAAGTCACTGACAATATTTTAACTGGTGGGTATATAAATTGAGGTGAGAAATAATTTTATTGCAGTTTATTTACCGATTTAATAGAGTATTTATAAAGTGAAAGGTTTTTTAATTGTAGAGCAAATAGAATTACCCATTTTATTAAGAGTATTGAAGAATGAAATTAATATATAGCGAAATTGTCAAAGTATACGTATACGAAATGATTCAGAGGAATCAGTTGAAATCGCAAGTCTGACCATATCTGACTCTTTCTACTGATAAACTTTTTAGACGTTTCTTAACATTAACATTAAGTTAATCGAATGTGTACCTTGCATGTACTAGCTATTGTGAAGAAAAAATGTATTTTTTCTTCCTCTTGTCTTAAAGCAAAAGACAAAACTTCACGACGTATAATATTTATTCGTTCATGATCTTTAATCCAAACCACGTAAAATCGAAGCGTCAGCTCGGCAAACATCGAAAACGGTAATTCGTCAAAGCTGTCATCCTCCCATTTTACCCAGAGACGCTCGCTGGAAGTGTTTACGACGATTTGTCCGGGAATCTAGCGGCCTCCGTATATAGAACGAAGCGCGACGCGCGCGCAAAACTTGACGAGAGTCAGACTAGGCATACATGCGAAGCCCCTCGAGAACAATTTCCGTTACGGCAGGCGGAATGGCATTTACGCTTATATGCGCACTCCGGGAGAACGATCGAGAGGCAGGATTCGCGCAGAATCTCACGAACCAGCGCGCACACCGAACAAACCATGAGTGCAATGGGGGAAGACGGGGATGAGAGAGACAAATAGAACCGATAGGCAGGTACGCCCTGACTGCTGTGCGAAGTATAAGGGGATAACGAGTGAGCGCAGGGAATTGTGAAGAGAAAAGTGGAGTTGGGAAAGATTGACGGTGTCGAGAGAGCGAGATGGAGCTAGCGCGAGAAAGAGGAGAACGGGGAAGTGGGTTCTTCGTTGCATTTGAGAGTGATAACGTGGGAACTGTCGCGGTTTCATGGATTCATCAGACGACGTCGTGTGCGGGACTGGAAAGGTGTCTTCGTCACCGAAATACTTATCAGACAAAAGCTGCTTACATTTTGAGAAACTTCGAAAAATGATTGCTTGTGATATATTTTCTTTGCATAATAACATAAAATTTAAAGATGAACTTATTATAGTAATATATTTATATAATAATGAAGGAGTTCACGAGGACATAGTAATATTTCTGCAGTTATAACTTATTAACCATAATTTAGAAAAATTATTAACACGTGTGTGTAGTTTTTTAATTTTTTTATATAATTAATAATTCTGTAAATATTTGATGGCCCAGATACATAGTTTAAGTAAGTGAATTCGATATGTGTAGCATTTAAGTGATCACATTAGATTCTACTGCGGGAAGTTTTGCTCTACATCATCAATCTACTGAAGTATGCTTAGCGAAATCTTGGTGAGCCTTAGATCCAAAGTATTTATAATAAATGATCATGGAAATGATTTGATGCTAATGCGTCTTAATTTATAAAGATTGATGGCACGTCAGTTTTTGCGAAGAAATATTTTATTCTTTTATAAAGAAACTTCGACCATGCAGGTACTTATTCCAAAATGTCCAATTTCACAATATTAATTTCATGTTATTTGACAAGAGTATAATAAATAGTAAAAAATTATATTGTAATTCATAATTACATTTACAATTAATCATTGTGTAAACTAGAGCCACAGACAGAGAAAACAAATAAGGTGTTTAAATGCAATCTCAGTCTGCTAGTAATGAAACAAATCTTGAAAGGCAGAAATAACATGAGAAAGACAATGAAATAACGCAAGAAAGATCACGGGGAGTGACGACTATATGTACATTCACCCGAGGAAACTCGCAAACGGATGCTAAAATAAAGTCGCGGGCAAATAGAGTGAAGAGCGAACTGGAATGACTATGCGCGCGTATAACGGACCTTGGACTGAAAAGGACATGTTTTGGCTCCCAGGGGTTGCTGCCCCGTGCCGCCGTCGGCACCACGTTATACGAATATACAAGCAACGCCGTGCGCTTCGAGAAGATTGAGTTTCGGCTTGGGTTCTCGACTTTCTCCCAATACCCGAGGAATGTCCGAATGTAGATGGAGAAGTTCCGCGGGAAATGCGCAGCTATGCTCTACGTGTGCGCGAGTGGGATCATCAAAGCCGTTGTTTGTTAGGGTGAAAGGTCAATAACGATCCGTCTGCAACTGACGTGGAATGAATGCACCGTGCACCCGCCCGTTCTACAGGAGTAATATCAAAAAGAAGTCGCGACTGTATACTTGTCGACGGTGACTCTTAGCTTTATCGGTGTCAGATCGTTGATGTTCGTGGTGAAGAGAAAAAGATGGGAGAATAATGCGCGGTTTATCTTGGCGATTGTACGAGACCTCGGGGATGGTCAAATCTTTTTTAAGTAACTTATCTGTAGTTTCTATATGAAATAATAACGTTTCTAGAAATATGTATAGTTCGTCATTTTTACTTTAAGTTATTATTTATACGTTACAACATATTAAAATTTTTATGACATGAGTTATGACCTAAATCAAATTCATAAATGAATGTAGTGATATTCGCTTCTTTTCTTTTATTTAATTTTTATCAATAAAGTATGATTCTTATTATTGTACATAAAAATTAACTGCCGTTGACACTATTACAAACGAAAAAAAAGCAAAATTCAACGTCTTTAGAAAAAGAAGAAAATGCATCTGATATACAATAGTTGAGAAAAACGAATCTTTCCCCATTGTATCTCAAGTCATTTTCAACTTGACGTTAATCACATTGTCACATCATCGATCAAATCGATTACGCAACCAATGAGTGAAAACTCGTTCGCATATTCTCTCTCCCTTATGTACGCTAGTCTGTTATTCTCATTTTACGTTTCTCCGCGTAATGAGTTCTGCAAACAAAACTCTTGACGCGCTCTACTTCCGCACTAAAAATAGTGGAATCTGAAAAGTTCCCAGCTTTGTGCAGTGGCAGACCGAGAACGCGGGGGAGAAGGAGAAAGAGTGTGAGTGAGTGAGAGAAAAGCAGGAACATAATGGAGGGAGATATAAAGAAGGTCGCACAAGATCACCTGATGAGATCGTGTTTCATTGAACGAATGATCGTATATTGTTATTTCAGCTCATTTCATGAAGCATTTACATACTGCATAGAATAGTTAAGTACTTCTTATTATATTGAAATAAACGTAATAGTTGAAATATTTAGAATGATTTTTGTTTATATTAAAATGTCTTTCTTATGTATTAAAATTAACTTTATTTCAACATGCTCAAGTAATTAATAAACGATGTCTGAAGCAAAAGGGCAACTAATACAAAATTACTAGAGTTTTTTAAATAAATTTATTGCTTCGGCATGATAACGAAAAATTATCGTTCTGAAAACAAATACAATTCAAAAAGAACTTCTTTTTAAAGCAATCACTGCTTACTGATTGTCCATTTACAACGATGTCACGTATTCGAGGGGGGCTTTCGATCACTTATTCATTAAACCTTTAGCCCGCGAAATCTCCTGCGATACATCCTGATGCCCTGCCAAGATAGAAGAAAAAAGAGGGAACATGAGAGGACGAAATCTCAGACTGACCCGACCGAATCGATTTCGGTCCTCCTCGCGAGGTGAAAGCTTTCACGCTTCCGTCGTTCCGAACGAGAGAGTGTGAGTGAGTGTCGACCCTCAGCCTACTAGCTAAATAAATAAAAATTACTAACATACTACGCCTCCTCCCTTTCCTCTCGACGAAGAATCGCTCGTGAGCGTGCGGATACACATCAAGGTGGTATAGGCAAGAGGCAAGCCCCTCGGGACGGAATCGGATTTCAATCGGTTCTCAGGTGATGTCACCACGGCACGCGTGGGCCACTCGGTGCGATCGATCCTCTCTCTCTCCCTCTCCTATCTCAGAATAGAAGGCGGGAGAGACCCGGAGGAATCCTTTTGGGAGAGAGAGAGACGTATATGTATATATGTATGGTAATCCGTAGTCTTGCTCCTCGACATTCTGTATAGCGAAATTCGCCCGCATAATGGAACGGCGAGGTTCGCACGTTGCTCGAGGGGAATGGAGAATCGAAGCTCCTGGGGACATACACACGCGCTCCGGCCCGCCCGCTCGCCTGCGAAGGTACACGCTGCAGTAAAAAGATGCTGCTGGGAGAGGGGAGAGGATGGAAAAGCCGCTTTTAGCTTGCATCTTTAAAACTTCTTTTGCGAAACTCACTGCTGGATTTTCCGTGCGTCTTGGCCATAAGAAGAGAGAGAGAGAGAGAGAGAGAGAGAGAGACCGCCGATACTTAGAGGACGGAGAAAGTGGATTGAATATCGGAAGAATGAAGCTCTCTAGCCCCTTGTAGAGTGAGAATGGACGAAAATATTCGATGCACCAGATTCGAAAGCAACCAAATACTCATACACTATAATAATACTTAGCGAGGATCCTTCAGGAAATTAATTCCATTAGGAGGATTTTCTAGATATCACAATAATTATATTGTAAACATCACTTACTCACTAGACTTAAAGCTTTTATTCTATACACAGCGATTCCCATTTTAAGCCATCATCCTGAGTAACTGTTTGTTCGAGTGATCTCCAACAGAAAAAGTTCTAGGAAAAATGATGTAGGGGTCAAAAAAGCATAGTCACCTTGGTTATAACTCCGGGGATGATTTTCAAGGTCACTTCCAAGTATTTCAATAAACCCCCCTTTTTTACATAATCAAGAAGATTTCAAGTATTTATTTGAAACTCAACTCGGTGAAGTTGAGTACTAAAACTACTCAAACTTCAATTATATAGTTCGAGATGGTTGAACGAGTCGAAGATCAATCGGATTGATGTAAATGATTGAATTGTTTAAACTTCGATCAAGTAGTTCGAAATGATCGGTATTATATTAAAATGATTAAATTATTCGAAATTCAATTGAATAGTTCAAAATAATCGAGTTATTGGAACTCCGATGGATAGCTCTATAGAATTGAACTATACGGAACAATGGATTAGCCTGCGAAAATAACAAGTCATCCGAGTAAGTATAGTTCTATTTGATTAGACCTAGTGTAAATAATTCGACGTAAATCGAATAGTCTACGTAATCGAAAATATAATTAGATACCTATTCAAACAATTCGAGTC
This sequence comes from Torymus auratus, assembly GCA_900474315.1. NCBI lineage: Eukaryota > Metazoa > Arthropoda > Insecta > Hymenoptera > Torymidae > Torymus > Torymus auratus. The sequence continues at coordinate 35,192 of UXGD01000603.1, read as the reverse complement.
GAATATTGGTACCCCCGTCCCGGTAAAAATAGTAAGAATATTCTACCTATAAATTAGCTACATTTTCAGATTATGGTTAATTTTGAACTATGAAGTTTGTAATAACAGCTTGACAAATCAATATATTTAAAGTTTAACCAATCCTTACCAAGATAATGAATATTGCTTGCCAAAGGTTAACCAATAATTGGCTAGTTTTTAGGTGGATTATAGTTAACAGAGTAGCTTATTTATAGCTAAGAAATTTAGCTAATTTTTTTCTACAGGGGCAATGGTAAGCATTTTAATCGATACATCAAATATGTAGTTCAAGAGATGTCTTACAAGTTCCAGTTTTATTAATTTTTCTCCAAGTACGAGTCAATCTGGCCCGTCTATTAATACAATTATTGATTAGTTTATTCTTATAGCAACGAAAGTTCGTGAATGAGAATTCATCGACATATCTATTTTCAGAAATAACTTTTTTACCTAAAGTAAAGATTTCAATTGATTAACTTTTCATTGTGTACATTTTATAAATAATAAAAACAATAATATAAATATATTTACAATCTACTAAAAGTATTTTCCCTACATTGCAATAAACAGACCGCAAAAGATGCCATTTCTTATACAATTGTTCTTAAATATTGATATTTTTGGAACTTATTAAAAAAAAACTAGAATATTATGACTCGTATTTACAAATCCTGATTTTTCAATTTTTATAAACCTATTATCTTTTACACTTGATACAGATGATTCTACGAAAAGTATTCGCGGATTTTTGTTGTAGATTTCTGTTTAAATAGCACAGTTAGTATAGCACTTTTACAAAAGTGGTCGACCCTAGATAACGCTTCTGAAATCGAAATTCGTTCTAAATACCATGACTTGAGAAAAGAAAATAATAAAATTGTAATGTTTTATTTATTTTGATATTATCTTATTTTAACCAAATTCATATTGAAACAAACGTAATGTACCAATATACAAATGTATTTTTCGTATACATTCGTTGTAAAGAAATAATAGAATGTATATTTAGATTCGATAAGTGAATTAAATTTACTGTACTAATACCATATTTAAATATATCACGTCTCCCACTTCAGAATAGACAGTAAACTGGGACGAGATGAGCCGGTGTGCACACCTGTCCTGGTTTTACGAGACCATTGTGCAAGGCGTATTAATTTATTAATCCTGTAAATCGAGCAGCGCGGAATATCGGGCATTCGACTATCTGCCCATGTCGGCTCGTAAATGCCCGTAATCGTCAGCGCCTTTCCCCGTAACCAACGCGGATGGCAGTTTCTCTTATTCGCGAAAATTGCACAACCGCACGTACCGCCGACGACAAGCGGGAGAGCTACTGCGCGAAACCGAGCGTTCTAATTCTCTCGCGGTGGCTTGATTAATCCATTACTTATGTGCACTGTCCGCGCTGAAGGAGCTTACAATTTATTAATGTCCGAAGCGGCTGCATGCGTCTAATAAGAACTCATGGCTCGGTAGGATTTTGTTTTGTACTACTGTAGTTCTTAAACACTTACGATCTTTAAATGATTCAACTATGAATTTCAAAAGCACAAGGAGTAATGGTGAATAAAAAACGTAGTTATCGTTATTTTTAATTGCATTTCACTTTCTAAGCCTATTGTAAGCTTTGACTATAAGAACGCGAGCTTTAATTCTTAAAAAAAATTATTTTCCTATGAATCAAAAAACTTTTTCAAATTAATAGAAAAATCATATTAGTTAAATATTTAAATACAAATCGAAATGATAATGAAAAAAGAAAAAATAAAAATATATAAATTAGTAAATAACTTCATTACTCATAAGATTTCATTCATTTAAGTAACTAATCGAAGCTTAATTCGATAATTATATAAAAAGAAAGAGCCAGACTCCAAGTATTTACCAGGAAATCAATTTCTCTTGGTGCTGTTTAATCTCAAGTAACACAAGTGGAGCATTTGAGAGGATTCGTAGCGGAGCTATAAATTAAACGCAATCAAACCAAAGGTCTTCGACTCTTTTTAAGTAGATAGAATCGTAGCTACATTTAATCTTGCTCTATATATCCTGTCATCCACAGTAAGTAAAAAGAAAATCAGTTTGGTTCATGTTTTTATTATCAAGTTATGGTCATCAGTTTCGGAAACTTTAAGCTTCAAGAGCTTTGTATCTGTTCATGCCGAAATTTCACAATTCCATGTTAATTCCGATTATTTTCCCGTGACAAGTTAAAGTAGCTACCTAGGTAATTTAATGTTTTGATCCCACTGTACCAATGCATAGAATATGAGAAATACAAAAATTAAAGTTGGAAAAAAAATTACTATAACATTTCAAATTTTAATTAATATTATGATAAACTTATTCAACTTCAAATATTCCATTAAGTGTTAGTTTAAAAAAAAAGAAATGGTGCCTAATCAAGCACATAATTTTCTGAGAAAACAGTTATTGTATTATATATAAAAAGAAAGATATTTTTAATCAATGCAATGAATCCAGTTTCACTCCTGATCTCTATTAATGATAAAAGAATCACGCGGTCCATATTTCAGGTGTTTTATTGAGAAACACTGCATACTAGCCATTGCTTATGGAGTGGTGTTAAGCAACTTAATTGATGGACAAAGATCTTTTCTCTTTCATATTAAAATCTTTCACGTTAAATTATCTGAACTTTAAAAAAAATCTTTCTTTACAACAAATTTTAGTTCTCCAAAACAGTTATATTTCCATTTTCTCCCACTGAAAGCTTCTTTTCCCAATTCATTTTATTTTCAAGAAACATCATTCATCATGCTCATCAAATCGTAAACTTGACGGCACTGCGAATAGCGTGAAAAAAACCCTGCCACTGGCCATGCCAAAGCATTCGTAGCCTGGAATTTCAAAATATTCTTCGGGCTGGAGTCTCGTATAGCGTCCGAGGAACAAAACCCCTGGGCGGAGTGACATGACAATATTAGCTCTCGCAGCGACGGCTGGACTTGGTCCAGAAATTAGTTTGCAAGAGCGGCCAGCCGCGAGAGACAAATGCCACCGACAAGTCACATTCGCGCATCCTCCTACGGACCCACTTCAATTCTAGAGGCTTCATTCACAGGAGGAATTAGGGTCGAAATGGACGAAAAAGTGAAGATAAGTTTTGAAGTGGTGTTGCACGCTGGTTTTTCTATTAATATTCATTATATAGTCGAGTTTACGGACACAGGTGTATAAAAAGAGGCCGTGCTCTAATGCCTTTCTAATGGCAAGGGCGATGAAATTTAATTACCGGAATATTTACATTTACCCGGTTTGGCAGTGATTCTTTTTTCGCCAGCAGCAGCTGCTGTGTCTTGTGTAAATGGACATGGATACAGTGAATAAATGTGAAAATTCCCTGGTGGATCATAATTTTCAATCCTCAACTAGGTACTAACTGTTTGGAGAAAAAATCTCGTGGCGGTCGTTATTGTGGCTTTTATGAAGCTTATATAATTTGATATTTATATTACAGCATCGTTAAATGATATAAAAAAGAGTTTTATTTATATAGTAACAGTTACAGCAATGTAAATTTTATTTGCTATTCATATAAATTTAAATAATATTTGTCAAGAGGTAGAAAAGAAGGAACGAAACATACAATTATGAGAATTGGTGAATTTAGCAACGAAATATCTCACATGCAAATAATCAGCAGCTTCTCGCACTAGTCGCATGCTATATTACTCTGTTAAATTAATCAAAATGAGAATTTAATGGTACACTTAAATCACATCAGAAAAAATAATTTACTTTAAAATTATTTTCTTTGCAAATCCTATCTATCTTCAAATTCAATTTTTGCATGGTCCAGTCGTCGGATTAGCTCAAACTGAAAACAAGTGAACTAACGCCATGAAACCACGCGAATCATTAAATTATCGATAAATTAAATGTCTAACAGTCGCACCTCTAAGCTACCTGTTGAAGCGGTAAATTGAAAAACGCTTACACATTGTAGGCACAGCAGTATGACATTTATTCGATTCGCCGCGCTCACGCGCTCGAGCTTATAAAGCGCAAGAAAAAGAATGCCGGAGTGCCGAAGACGAAAACTTTTCACCGCTCGTTTTTTTTCTCTCGTCTAACCAACGACGCTTGGGGACAAAACGAAGCTTCTTGATGCGCGGGCACGCGCGCGCTCTATTCATAAATTTTGCGAGGCTCGAGGACGAGACAGGCGCTTGATTCCATGATGAATTATGGAATGATTTATTTAAATGCTTTACTATGCGACGTTGTAGATGGTAATTCGAGATAAATAATTTTACGAAGAACATCTGATTGCTACGGCTGTGCATAATGACCGCGTTGCGGATTCGAGTTTAGATTAGCAGCTACTTAATCAGATAATTTTCAAACTTATTTAATCTGTTTTTTTGTTATCGTATCGAACTAATGTAATAATAGCGGTTATAATTATGTAAAATGTAGTGCTAATGACAAATTTTAATATACTTGTTATTTCGTGCACCTGAAACTATACGTATACGTATAGATGATTACTGCCACCGATTAAACGTAACTATATCATAACTAACATTGTCTACGTATACGTAGATGTAATCTCACTACGAGAGCCAGAATACTAATTAAGCGTAAATCTAAGTTTATTTATCTGTGATAGCAAGTTATGCAAAACTTGTAATTGCTAAAGTTAGCAAACTGAATCACAAGTTTGTTTATGGAAAACGGTATTCCTCTAGCGCAATTTTAATATCATTCATATGTATTTAATATCGAATGTTGAGGTGTAAATAATTCAGGTTGCAGAGCAAATAGTACAATATAACTAAAATAATCAATTCAACATTTTAATATTACAGCAAATATACAAATAAAAGATGTATTTAATAAAAAAAATTTCATTTTAAAATGTCAATCAAGAAACCAATTGAGTTCAATAAATGATTCAATTACAAAATGAAATAATGAAAAGCGACTGTTTAACGGATTGGCTGAATATAAAAAAAGCGATTTTATACATAAATTCATAAAAGACGGACTTTAGCTAAACAATTTTATGATCAAACATCCGATAAATTTAACCATTCGACAATTCTTAAATTCAGATATAAATCCAAGTAATATTTAATTGAATCATAAAATGTACCATCAAATTTATAAATGGTATTGCGAGAAGAAACGTAGTATTGAACTAAAACGAACATTGAACTACGGAACCGTCGAGACTATCACGCATGAACCATAACCGTTGAGATCCTTGTACCGTAGTCAAGTCTCTCAGATAGCTGCATTTATATCGTCTCTACTGTATATGATGAGGTTATTGTCTAATGTTCTCGGCCCTTTAAGAAAGAAAACACTTTCGAATAGTGGGGCTTTTTGAAAATCATAAAATCGAGCATTCTCGGTATTTCGATTACCGTAATAACGTGAAACTCGCTTTTAAGATTTCAATTTGAGGCGAACAATCATGAGAAAGAGAGGAAGCGAGTGAGAGAGAGAGAGAGAGAGAGAGAGAGAGAGGGGGAACGCAAGCCAAGGGCAGCGCGGAGGCGAGTAAAAATTCAATAAGGAAACTTTTTTCCCTCTGCCAACTTTCCAATCATCGACTCTAAAGAGCATATCGATCGCGCGCTGCTCCCTGCACGCCGTCGCACTCCAGCCGGGCTTCGTTCCCTCAATATTTGCACCGCACGCGCGCGTCCACAACAGAGCTTCAGCTCCGCAATAGTCAGTCTCGCTTCCGAGTATTTTACCTGTAGCACACTGAAATCGTGGAAATCGCCTACGAGCGTCTACCCCTTCCCTATAAAATTCATTGCTAGATGCTTAAGGCGGCGTTACACCTATGGGCCTTTCTGGACGAAATTACGTAAAAAAATTATAAAGAATATTATTATAATAAAATAATGAAAGTATATTATAAATTGAACTTATTTTGAATAAAATAATCCAGGCCAGAAATGCTTAAACTCATTTTATCTTCAGTTATTGCATTTTCAAGAAAAACAGCTTGTCGTAACCTTTCTCTGGGGCCGCATGATGGATTTTCATAGGACAAAGAGTAAATTATTCCTAATATAAGTATTTATGGTCCTAAGAGTTGCAATTTTAAGGTTTTTATCTAAAAGTACCTTTTTCATGGAAAAAACTGATTTCTAAAAACCCTAAAAATTGAAAAAAAATGAAAAAAATATTGCAAAAAAATCAGTTTTTGCCATGAAAAATGTAATTTTACATAAAAACCTTAAAATTGCAACTCTTAGGCCCATAACTACATATATTAGGAATAATTTGCTCTTTGTCCCATGAAAATCCATTATGCGGCCCCAGAGAAAGGTTACGACAAGCTGTTTTTCTTGAAAATGCAATAACTGAGTTTAAGCATTTCTGGCCTGGATTATTTTATTCAAAATAAGTTCAATTTACAATATATTTTCATTATTTTATTATAATAATATTTTTTATAATTTTTTTAGGTAATTTTGGCCAGAAAGGTCTATAGGTGTAAGACCGCCTTAAACTACAGACAATATGGTGTATAAGTGTACGACATTATACTTGAATTTGGGTAGATTCAAGTTCCTGTGTGACGCGATCCCTCTTTCAACTTACACGATCACAGATCTCCCGATTCCATACAAGAATTTTCGAATCATTCTAGTCTAATTTATCGATTTTTTCGACGGTGCTTCCAAAAACGCCATTAAGACGAAATAAAGTTCTCACAAATAATTTAATTAGCTCTGCATTTTAAAAATTATAAATTTTTAAGAACTGAGAAAGTTTAAAAAGTTTATTCAACTAAGTGAAGATGGCTTGATAAATTCTGGAAACTTTAATGGCTCCGGTTTTCTAAGAAAAATTTTATCCAAGGAAATCCCAATTAATTTTGGAATTTCTTAGAAAGCGTATCTGGTTTGTGCGATGAAATATAGCACTGCTAAACTATAACTAGACATGTATTGATTTTTATAGTGAAAGTAAGCTGTAGAGGCTTTATCGAGGGTAAGCAGACTTTAATTCAGCGATATATCAACAAAATTATTTAATAATTCCGACCGACCTTTCGAAAAAAAAAAAAATAAATAACAATATAATATCTCGCGAGAGTGTAATTAAATGGTAGAATTTATTAGGGTCTTTTACACCAGGGAAAGATCTGAAATTCCGCTTCGCACCATTTAGCTGGACCTGCTATATCAAACATCAAATTTAAGACCCTAAGACTCTTACTCTTACTCACGGGTCAGATATTTTGCTGGAAGACTTATGGAATAATATAAAAATATTTGAAATTTTTCAAATACCTCGTATGAAAATTTATTTCTGGGATTTTTCAGGAATTTGAATATTATTTTTTTCTATTATTTGCTTCTTTTCATTTATTATCATAAAACTTTGAGTTCAATCAAAATAATCTACAGTTTTTAATTAAACATTGATAATTTTCTTTATGTTCCAACTTTTATGTATTTCGAATGGAAACAATTATTTTAAAAAGGAATCGACCTCAAAATGAAAATCGAACTTACATTGCTTTTGTTCGCATTATTGATATCACGAAAAAGACATATTTATTATATAGCTTATTTTCCAAAAAAATTAAACTCCACCACATAATCACGTCTAAGCACTCTGCAACTTTTCCATTATGCATTTTTATTCGCGTCAACAACACTCCTTGTTATCACACGGTTAATTAATCCATTTTTGCGTAAGTTTTTCCCCCAATCTACGTCAAGAAATTCACCCAGCCCAGATAAATAGCAAAAGGAAGAAGCAAGTTGATGCACGGGTGGCAGGACTCTCCCTCTCCCTCTCTCTCTCTCTCTCTCTCTCTCTCTCTCTCTCTCTCTCTCTCTCTCTCTCTGTCTCTCCAACTCTCTAGCACTCCAGCAAAAAGGAAAACTTCAATTCCGGCCGATTGATCGCCGCAAATGGATTCTCTTTATACGGGGCAAGGGGAGGAGAGGCTCTGCACGCTCCCTCAAGGATTCAAGCGAGAAGAAGAGCGAGAGAGAAAGAGAGAGAGCCAAGCAGCTTCCCCCATCGATGATAAATGTGAAATTTAATTTTGTTCTTGTCCTTTTGAAGACCTTCGATTTTTCTTACACTCGCTTCTTTCTTCCCAGCCACCGTTGCCATCGTCGTCGTCGTCGTTGTCTTCCCTTTTTCCTCCATCCCCTCCTCTACTTCGTCTTCGTCTTCTTTCTTTGCCGGCCGATACGCTCGCGCCCCTTTGTGCGAAAAGGAGTCTGGAGACCCGAGCATGCAAGGGATAGGTTCACTTCGATCAAAGGGACTTTGCATATACACTTCTTTTTTATGTTCTTCTTCTAAAGAGTCTTTGATTAATGTGACGTGAGAGAGGCGGAATTTTGTTAGCTGCGCCCGTGCACACACATACAATGGTTATGTATACAAATATAATGATCTAATTCATTTACAAATAAGCGATGGGCATGACACTCGCTTCATGAAAGTAAAATAAGATTTTCTATTGAAATCGTGGCTGGTTAAAGCATTTCAATGGAATTATACGATCACTGCAGAAATATCAAGAAGATTCCAATGTAGAATCTTTTACTTGAATCATTTAATAGATCCTATTATGGAAAGTAAACCATAATTTATAAGTGAATGGAGAAAATATAGATTTTTTCCTACTTTAAAGTTGTGCAGAATAAATGTAATGTTATTGTCTTTATGCAGATAGAATAAATTAAATTTTACGACAAAAAGTACTATATTATGTAACTGCCATCGAGCACAATTCGAAAGCATTAATCATTCATCTTTTTGGATTATTCAAATAAGCTCAATTCAAAACGGTAAATCAGCAATATAATGAAAACCGTTGTGTCGATCTACCTGAACAAATATTAATTCGATCGGAGCAATTCAATTTACGCAACCCAATTCAATTAAAAGCCCTCTCTTCTCAACCCAAATATATATATTTGGGTTGAGAAGAGAGGGCTTTTAATTGAATTGGGTTGCGTAAATTGAATTGCTCCGATCGAATTAATATTTGTTCAGGTAGATCGACACAACGGTTTTCATTATATTGCTGATTTACCGTTTTGAATTGAGCTTATTTGAATAATCCAAAAAGATGAATGATTAATGCTTTCGAATTGTGCTCGATGGCAGTTACATAATATAGTACTTTTTGTCGTAAAATTTAATTTATTCTATCTGCATAAAGACAATAACATTACATTTATTCTGCACAACTTTAAAGTAGGAAAAAATCTATATTTTCTCCATTCACTTATAAATTATGGTTTACTTTCCATAATAGGATCTATTAAATGATTCAAGTAAAAGATTCTACATTGGAATCTTCTTGATATTTCTGCAGTGATCGTATAATTCCATTGAAATGCTTTAACCAGCCACGATTTCAATAGAAAATCTTATTTTACTTTCATGAAGCGAGTGTCATGCCCATCGCTTATTTGTAAATGAATTAGATCATTATATTTGTATACATAACCATTGTATGTGTGTGCACGGGCGCAGCTAACAAAATTCCGCCTCTCTCACGTCACATTAATCAAAGACTCTTTAGAAGAAGAACATAAAAAAGAAGTGTATATGCAAAGTCCCTTTGATCGAAGTGAACCTATCCCTTGCATGCTCGGGTCTCCAGACTCCTTTTCGCACAAAGGGGCGCGAGCGTATCGGCCGGCAAAGAAAGAAGACGAAGACGAAGTAGAGGAGGGGATGGAGGAAAAAGGGAAGACAACGACGACGACGACGATGGCAACGGTGGCTGGGAAGAAAGAAGCGAGTGTAAGAAAAATCGAAGGTCTTCAAAAGGACAAGAACAAAATTAAATTTCACATTTATCATCGATGGGGGAAGCTGCTTGGCTCTCTCTCTTTCTCTCTCGCTCTTCTTCTCGCTTGAATCCTTGAGGGAGCGTGCAGAGCCTCTCCTCCCCTTGCCCCGTATAAAGAGAATCCATTTGCGGCGATCAATCGGCCGGAATTGAAGTTTTCCTTTTTGCTGGAGTGCTAGAGAGTTGGAGAGACAGAGAGAGAGAGAGAGAGAGAGAGAGAGAGAGAGAGAGAGAGAGAGAGAGAGAGGGAGAGGGAGAGTCCTGCCACCCGTGCATCAACTTGCTTCTTCCTTTTGCTATTTATCTGGGCTGGGTGAATTTCTTGACGTAGATTGGGGGAAAAACTTACGCAAAAATGGATTAATTAACCGTGTGATAACAAGGAGTGTTGTTGACGCGAATAAAAATGCATAATGGAAAAGTTGCAGAGTGCTTAGACGTGATTATGTGGTGGAGTTTAATTTTTTTGGAAAATAAGCTATATAATAAATATGTCTTTTTCGTGATATCAATAATGCGAACAAAAGCAATGTAAGTTCGATTTTCATTTTGAGGTCGATTCCTTTTTAAAATAATTGTTTCCATTCGAAATACATAAAAGTTGGAACATAAAGAAAATTATCAATGTTTAATTAAAAACTGTAGATTATTTTGATTGAACTCAAAGTTTTATGATAATAAATGAAAAGAAGCAAATAATAGAAAAAAATAATATTCAAATTCCTGAAAAATCCCAGAAATAAATTTTCATACGAGGTATTTGAAAAATTTCAAATATTTTTATATTATTCCATAAGTCTTCCAGCAAAATATCTGACCCGTGAGTAAGAGTAAGAGTCTTAGGGTCTTAAATTTGATGTTTGATATAGCAGGTCCAGCTAAATGGTGCGAAGCGGAATTTCAGATCTTTCCCTGGTGTAAAAGACCCTAATAAATTCTACCATTTAATTACACTCTCGCGAGATATTATATTGTTATTTATTTTTTTTTTTTTCGAAAGGTCGGTCGGAATTATTAAATAATTTTGTTGATATATCGCTGAATTAAAGTCTGCTTACCCTCGATAAAGCCTCTACAGCTTACTTTCACTATAAAAATCAATACATGTCTAGTTATAGTTTAGCAGTGCTATATTTCATCGCACAAACCAGATACGCTTTCTAAGAAATTCCAAAATTAATTGGGATTTCCTTGGATAAAATTTTTCTTAGAAAACCGGAGCCATTAAAGTTTCCAGAATTTATCAAGCCATCTTCACTTAGTTGAATAAACTTTTTAAACTTTCTCAGTTCTTAAAAATTTATAATTTTTAAAATGCAGAGCTAATTAAATTATTTGTGAGAACTTTATTTCGTCTTAATGGCGTTTTTGGAAGCACCGTCGAAAAAATCGATAAATTAGACTAGAATGATTCGAAAATTCTTGTATGGAATCGGGAGATCTGTGATCGTGTAAGTTGAAAGAGGGATCGCGTCACACAGGAACTTGAATCTACCCAAATTCAAGTATAATGTCGTACACTTATACACCATATTGTCTGTAGTTTAAGGCGGTCTTACACCTATAGACCTTTCTGGCCAAAATTACCTAAAAAAATTATAAAAAATATTATTATAATAAAATAATGAAAATATATTGTAAATTGAACTTATTTTGAATAAAATAATCCAGGCCAGAAATGCTTAAACTCAGTTATTGCATTTTCAAGAAAAACAGCTTGTCGTAACCTTTCTCTGGGGCCGCATAATGGATTTTCATGGGACAAAGAGCAAATTATTCCTAATATATGTAGTTATGGGCCTAAGAGTTGCAATTTTAAGGTTTTTATGTAAAATTACATTTTTCATGGCAAAAACTGATTTTTTTGCAATATTTTTTTCATTTTTTTTCAATTTTTAGGGTTTTTAGAAATCAGTTTTTTCCATGAAAAAGGTACTTTTAGATAAAAACCTTAAAATTGCAACTCTTAGGACCATAAATACTTATATTAGGAATAATTTACTCTTTGTCCTATGAAAATCCATCATGCGGCCCCAGAGAAAGGTTACGACAAGCTGTTTTTCTTGAAAATGCAATAACTGAAGATAAAATGAGTTTAAGCATTTCTGGCCTGGATTATTTTATTCAAAATAAGTTCAATTTATAATATACTTTCATTATTTTATTATAATAATATTCTTTATAATTTTTTTACGTAATTTCGTCCAGAAAGGCCCATAGGTGTAACGCCGCCTTAAGCATCTAGCAATGAATTTTATAGGGAAGGGGTAGACGCTCGTAGGCGATTTCCACGATTTCAGTGTGCTACAGGTAAAATACTCGGAAGCGAGACTGACTATTGCGGAGCTGAAGCTCTGTTGTGGACGCGCGCGTGCGGTGCAAATATTGAGGGAACGAAGCCCGGCTGGAGTGCGACGGCGTGCAGGGAGCAGCGCGCGATCGATATGCTCTTTAGAGTCGATGATTGGAAAGTTGGCAGAGGGAAAAAAGTTTCCTTATTGAATTTTTACTCGCCTCCGCGCTGCCCTTGGCTTGCGTTCCCCCTCTCTCTCTCTCTCTCTCTCTCTCTCTCTCACTCGCTTCCTCTCTTTCTCATGATTGTTCGCCTCAAATTGAAATCTTAAAAGCGAGTTTCACGTTATTACGGTAATCGAAATACCGAGAATGCTCGATTTTATGATTTTCAAAAAGCCCCACTATTCGAAAGTGTTTTCTTTCTTAAAGGGCCGAGAACATTAGACAATAACCTCATCATATACAGTAGAGACGATATAAATGCAGCTATCTGAGAGACTTGACTACGGTACAAGGATCTCAACGGTTATGGTTCATGCGTGATAGTCTCGACGGTTCCGTAGTTCAATGTTCGTTTTAGTTCAATACTACGTTTCTTCTCGCAATACCATTTATAAATTTGATGGTACATTTTATGATTCAATTAAATATTACTTGGATTTATATCTGAATTTAAGAATTGTCGAATGGTTAAATTTATCGGATGTTTGATCATAAAATTGTTTAGCTAAAGTCCGTCTTTTATGAATTTATGTATAAAATCGCTTTTTTTATATTCAGCCAATCCGTTAAACAGTCGCTTTTCATTATTTCATTTTGTAATTGAATCATTTATTGAACTCAATTGGTTTCTTGATTGACATTTTAAAATGAAATTTTTTTTATTAAATACATCTTTTATTTGTATATTTGCTGTAATATTAAAATGTTGAATTGATTATTTTAGTTATATTGTACTATTTGCTCTGCAACCTGAATTATTTACACCTCAACATTCGATATTAAATACATATGAATGATATTAAAATTGCGCTAGAGGAATACCGTTTTCCATAAACAAACTTGTGATTCAGTTTGCTAACTTTAGCAATTACAAGTTTTGCATAACTTGCTATCACAGATAAATAAACTTAGATTTACGCTTAATTAGTATTCTGGCTCTCGTAGTGAGATTACATCTACGTATACGTAGACAATGTTAGTTATGATATAGTTACGTTTAATCGGTGGCAGTAATCATCTATACGTATACGTATAGTTTCAGGTGCACGAAATAACAAGTATATTAAAATTTGTCATTAGCACTACATTTTACATAATTATAACCGCTATTATTACATTAGTTCGATACGATAACAAAAAAACAGATTAAATAAGTTTGAAAATTATCTGATTAAGTAGCTGCTAATCTAAACTCGAATCCGCAACGCGGTCATTATGCACAGCCGTAGCAATCAGATGTTCTTCGTAAAATTATTTATCTCGAATTACCATCTACAACGTCGCATAGTAAAGCATTTAAATAAATCATTCCATAATTCATCATGGAATCAAGCGCCTGTCTCGTCCTCGAGCCTCGCAAAATTTATGAATAGAGCGCGCGCGTGCCCGCGCATCAAGAAGCTTCGTTTTGTCCCCAAGCGTCGTTGGTTAGACGAGAGAAAAAAAACGAGCGGTGAAAAGTTTTCGTCTTCGGCACTCCGGCATTCTTTTTCTTGCGCTTTATAAGCTCGAGCGCGTGAGCGCGGCGAATCGAATAAATGTCATACTGCTGTGCCTACAATGTGTAAGCGTTTTTCAATTTACCGCTTCAACAGGTAGCTTAGAGGTGCGACTGTTAGACATTTAATTTATCGATAATTTAATGATTCGCGTGGTTTCATGGCGTTAGTTCACTTGTTTTCAGTTTGAGCTAATCCGACGACTGGACCATGCAAAAATTGAATTTGAAGATAGATAGGATTTGCAAAGAAAATAATTTTAAAGTAAATTATTTTTTCTGATGTGATTTAAGTGTACCATTAAATTCTCATTTTGATTAATTTAACAGAGTAATATAGCATGCGACTAGTGCGAGAAGCTGCTGATTATTTGCATGTGAGATATTTCGTTGCTAAATTCACCAATTCTCATAATTGTATGTTTCGTTCCTTCTTTTCTACCTCTTGACAAATATTATTTAAATTTATATGAATAGCAAATAAAATTTACATTGCTGTAACTGTTACTATATAAATAAAACTCTTTTTTATATCATTTAACGATGCTGTAATATAAATATCAAATTATATAAGCTTCATAAAAGCCACAATAACGACCGCCACGAGATTTTTTCTCCAAACAGTTAGTACCTAGTTGAGGATTGAAAATTATGATCCACCAGGGAATTTTCACATTTATTCACTGTATCCATGTCCATTTACACAAGACACAGCAGCTGCTGCTGGCGAAAAAAGAATCACTGCCAAACCGGGTAAATGTAAATATTCCGGTAATTAAATTTCATCGCCCTTGCCATTAGAAAGGCATTAGAGCACGGCCTCTTTTTATACACCTGTGTCCGTAAACTCGACTATATAATGAATATTAATAGAAAAACCAGCGTGCAACACCACTTCAAAACTTATCTTCACTTTTTCGTCCATTTCGACCCTAATTCCTCCTGTGAATGAAGCCTCTAGAATTGAAGTGGGTCCGTAGGAGGATGCGCGAATGTGACTTGTCGGTGGCATTTGTCTCTCGCGGCTGGCCGCTCTTGCAAACTAATTTCTGGACCAAGTCCAGCCGTCGCTGCGAGAGCTAATATTGTCATGTCACTCCGCCCAGGGGTTTTGTTCCTCGGACGCTATACGAGACTCCAGCCCGAAGAATATTTTGAAATTCCAGGCTACGAATGCTTTGGCATGGCCAGTGGCAGGGTTTTTTTCACGCTATTCGCAGTGCCGTCAAGTTTACGATTTGATGAGCATGATGAATGATGTTTCTTGAAAATAAAATGAATTGGGAAAAGAAGCTTTCAGTGGGAGAAAATGGAAATATAACTGTTTTGGAGAACTAAAATTTGTTGTAAAGAAAGATTTTTTTTAAAGTTCAGATAATTTAACGTGAAAGATTTTAATATGAAAGAGAAAAGATCTTTGTCCATCAATTAAGTTGCTTAACACCACTCCATAAGCAATGGCTAGTATGCAGTGTTTCTCAATAAAACACCTGAAATATGGACCGCGTGATTCTTTTATCATTAATAGAGATCAGGAGTGAAACTGGATTCATTGCATTGATTAAAAATATCTTTCTTTTTATATATAATACAATAACTGTTTTCTCAGAAAATTATGTGCTTGATTAGGCACCATTTCTTTTTTTTTAAACTAACACTTAATGGAATATTTGAAGTTGAATAAGTTTATCATAATATTAATTAAAATTTGAAATGTTATAGTAATTTTTTTTCCAACTTTAATTTTTGTATTTCTCATATTCTATGCATTGGTACAGTGGGATCAAAACATTAAATTACCTAGGTAGCTACTTTAACTTGTCACGGGAAAATAATCGGAATTAACATGGAATTGTGAAATTTCGGCATGAACAGATACAAAGCTCTTGAAGCTTAAAGTTTCCGAAACTGATGACCATAACTTGATAATAAAAACATGAACCAAACTGATTTTCTTTTTACTTACTGTGGATGACAGGATATATAGAGCAAGATTAAATGTAGCTACGATTCTATCTACTTAAAAAGAGTCGAAGACCTTTGGTTTGATTGCGTTTAATTTATAGCTCCGCTACGAATCCTCTCAAATGCTCCACTTGTGTTACTTGAGATTAAACAGCACCAAGAGAAATTGATTTCCTGGTAAATACTTGGAGTCTGGCTCTTTCTTTTTATATAATTATCGAATTAAGCTTCGATTAGTTACTTAAATGAATGAAATCTTATGAGTAATGAAGTTATTTACTAATTTATATATTTTTATTTTTTCTTTTTTCATTATCATTTCGATTTGTATTTAAATATTTAACTAATATGATTTTTCTATTAATTTGAAAAAGTTTTTTGATTCATAGGAAAATAATTTTTTTTAAGAATTAAAGCTCGCGTTCTTATAGTCAAAGCTTACAATAGGCTTAGAAAGTGAAATGCAATTAAAAATAACGATAACTACGTTTTTTATTCACCATTACTCCTTGTGCTTTTGAAATTCATAGTTGAATCATTTAAAGATCGTAAGTGTTTAAGAACTACAGTAGTACAAAACAAAATCCTACCGAGCCATGAGTTCTTATTAGACGCATGCAGCCGCTTCGGACATTAATAAATTGTAAGCTCCTTCAGCGCGGACAGTGCACATAAGTAATGGATTAATCAAGCCACCGCGAGAGAATTAGAACGCTCGGTTTCGCGCAGTAGCTCTCCCGCTTGTCGTCGGCGGTACGTGCGGTTGTGCAATTTTCGCGAATAAGAGAAACTGCCATCCGCGTTGGTTACGGGGAAAGGCGCTGACGATTACGGGCATTTACGAGCCGACATGGGCAGATAGTCGAATGCCCGATATTCCGCGCTGCTCGATTTACAGGATTAATAAATTAATACGCCTTGCACAATGGTCTCGTAAAACCAGGACAGGTGTGCACACCGGCTCATCTCGTCCCAGTTTACTGTCTATTCTGAAGTGGGAGACGTGATATATTTAAATATGGTATTAGTACAGTAAATTTAATTCACTTATCGAATCTAAATATACATTCTATTATTTCTTTACAACGAATGTATACGAAAAATACATTTGTATATTGGTACATTACGTTTGTTTCAATATGAATTTGGTTAAAATAAGATAATATCAAAATAAATAAAACATTACAATTTTATTATTTTCTTTTCTCAAGTCATGGTATTTAGAACGAATTTCGATTTCAGAAGCGTTATCTAGGGTCGACCACTTTTGTAAAAGTGCTATACTAACTGTGCTATTTAAACAGAAATCTACAACAAAAATCCGCGAATACTTTTCGTAGAATCATCTGTATCAAGTGTAAAAGATAATAGGTTTATAAAAATTGAAAAATCAGGATTTGTAAATACGAGTCATAATATTCTAGTTTTTTTTTAATAAGTTCCAAAAATATCAATATTTAAGAACAATTGTATAAGAAATGGCATCTTTTGCGGTCTGTTTATTGCAATGTAGGGAAAATACTTTTAGTAGATTGTAAATATATTTATATTATTGTTTTTATTATTTATAAAATGTACACAATGAAAAGTTAATCAATTGAAATCTTTACTTTAGGTAAAAAAGTTATTTCTGAAAATAGATATGTCGATGAATTCTCATTCACGAACTTTCGTTGCTATAAGAATAAACTAATCAATAATTGTATTAATAGACGGGCCAGATTGACTCGTACTTGGAGAAAAATTAATAAAACTGGAACTTGTAAGACATCTCTTGAACTACATATTTGATGTATCGATTAAAATGCTTACCATTGCCCCTGTAGAAAAAAATTAGCTAAATTTCTTAGCTATAAATAAGCTACTCTGTTAACTATAATCCACCTAAAAACTAGCCAATTATTGGTTAACCTTTGGCAAGCAATATTCATTATCTTGGTAAGGATTGGTTAAACTTTAAATATATTGATTTGTCAAGCTGTTATTACAAACTTCATAGTTCAAAATTAACCATAATCTGAAAATGTAGCTAATTTATAGGTAGAATATTCTTACTATTTTTACCGGGACGGGGGTACCAATATTCGACTCGAATTGTTTGAATAGGTATCTAATTATATTTTCGATTACGTAGACTATTCGATTTACGTCGAATTATTTACACTAGGTCTAATCAAATAGAACTATACTTACTCGGATGACTTGTTATTTTCGCAGGCTAATCCATTGTTCCGTATAGTTCAATTCTATAGAGCTATCCATCGGAGTTCCAATAACTCGATTATTTTGAACTATTCAATTGAATTTCGAATAATTTAATCATTTTAATATAATACCGATCATTTCGAACTACTTGATCGAAGTTTAAACAATTCAATCATTTACATCAATCCGATTGATCTTCGACTCGTTCAACCATCTCGAACTATATAATTGAAGTTTGAGTAGTTTTAGTACTCAACTTCACCGAGTTGAGTTTCAAATAAATACTTGAAATCTTCTTGATTATGTAAAAAAGGGGGGTTTATTGAAATACTTGGAAGTGACCTTGAAAATCATCCCCGGAGTTATAACCAAGGTGACTATGCTTTTTTGACCCCTACATCATTTTTCCTAGAACTTTTTCTGTTGGAGATCACTCGAACAAACAGTTACTCAGGATGATGGCTTAAAATGGGAATCGCTGTGTATAGAATAAAAGCTTTAAGTCTAGTGAGTAAGTGATGTTTACAATATAATTATTGTGATATCTAGAAAATCCTCCTAATGGAATTAATTTCCTGAAGGATCCTCGCTAAGTATTATTATAGTGTATGAGTATTTGGTTGCTTTCGAATCTGGTGCATCGAATATTTTCGTCCATTCTCACTCTACAAGGGGCTAGAGAGCTTCATTCTTCCGATATTCAATCCACTTTCTCCGTCCTCTAAGTATCGGCGGTCTCTCTCTCTCTCTCTCTCTCTCTCTCTCTTCTTATGGCCAAGACGCACGGAAAATCCAGCAGTGAGTTTCGCAAAAGAAGTTTTAAAGATGCAAGCTAAAAGCGGCTTTTCCATCCTCTCCCCTCTCCCAGCAGCATCTTTTTACTGCAGCGTGTACCTTCGCAGGCGAGCGGGCGGGCCGGAGCGCGTGTGTATGTCCCCAGGAGCTTCGATTCTCCATTCCCCTCGAGCAACGTGCGAACCTCGCCGTTCCATTATGCGGGCGAATTTCGCTATACAGAATGTCGAGGAGCAAGACTACGGATTACCATACATATATACATATACGTCTCTCTCTCTCCCAAAAGGATTCCTCCGGGTCTCTCCCGCCTTCTATTCTGAGATAGGAGAGGGAGAGAGAGAGGATCGATCGCACCGAGTGGCCCACGCGTGCCGTGGTGACATCACCTGAGAACCGATTGAAATCCGATTCCGTCCCGAGGGGCTTGCCTCTTGCCTATACCACCTTGATGTGTATCCGCACGCTCACGAGCGATTCTTCGTCGAGAGGAAAGGGAGGAGGCGTAGTATGTTAGTAATTTTTATTTATTTAGCTAGTAGGCTGAGGGTCGACACTCACTCACACTCTCTCGTTCGGAACGACGGAAGCGTGAAAGCTTTCACCTCGCGAGGAGGACCGAAATCGATTCGGTCGGGTCAGTCTGAGATTTCGTCCTCTCATGTTCCCTCTTTTTTCTTCTATCTTGGCAGGGCATCAGGATGTATCGCAGGAGATTTCGCGGGCTAAAGGTTTAATGAATAAGTGATCGAAAGCCCCCCTCGAATACGTGACATCGTTGTAAATGGACAATCAGTAAGCAGTGATTGCTTTAAAAAGAAGTTCTTTTTGAATTGTATTTGTTTTCAGAACGATAATTTTTCGTTATCATGCCGAAGCAATAAATTTATTTAAAAAACTCTAGTAATTTTGTATTAGTTGCCCTTTTGCTTCAGACATCGTTTATTAATTACTTGAGCATGTTGAAATAAAGTTAATTTTAATACATAAGAAAGACATTTTAATATAAACAAAAATCATTCTAAATATTTCAACTATTACGTTTATTTCAATATAATAAGAAGTACTTAACTATTCTATGCAGTATGTAAATGCTTCATGAAATGAGCTGAAATAACAATATACGATCATTCGTTCAATGAAACACGATCTCATCAGGTGATCTTGTGCGACCTTCTTTATATCTCCCTCCATTATGTTCCTGCTTTTCTCTCACTCACTCACACTCTTTCTCCTTCTCCCCCGCGTTCTCGGTCTGCCACTGCACAAAGCTGGGAACTTTTCAGATTCCACTATTTTTAGTGCGGAAGTAGAGCGCGTCAAGAGTTTTGTTTGCAGAACTCATTACGCGGAGAAACGTAAAATGAGAATAACAGACTAGCGTACATAAGGGAGAGAGAATATGCGAACGAGTTTTCACTCATTGGTTGCGTAATCGATTTGATCGATGATGTGACAATGTGATTAACGTCAAGTTGAAAATGACTTGAGATACAATGGGGAAAGATTCGTTTTTCTCAACTATTGTATATCAGATGCATTTTCTTCTTTTTCTAAAGACGTTGAATTTTGCTTTTTTTTCGTTTGTAATAGTGTCAACGGCAGTTAATTTTTATGTACAATAATAAGAATCATACTTTATTGATAAAAATTAAATAAAAGAAAAGAAGCGAATATCACTACATTCATTTATGAATTTGATTTAGGTCATAACTCATGTCATAAAAATTTTAATATGTTGTAACGTATAAATAATAACTTAAAGTAAAAATGACGAACTATACATATTTCTAGAAACGTTATTATTTCATATAGAAACTACAGATAAGTTACTTAAAAAAGATTTGACCATCCCCGAGGTCTCGTACAATCGCCAAGATAAACCGCGCATTATTCTCCCATCTTTTTCTCTTCACCACGAACATCAACGATCTGACACCGATAAAGCTAAGAGTCACCGTCGACAAGTATACAGTCGCGACTTCTTTTTGATATTACTCCTGTAGAACGGGCGGGTGCACGGTGCATTCATTCCACGTCAGTTGCAGACGGATCGTTATTGACCTTTCACCCTAACAAACAACGGCTTTGATGATCCCACTCGCGCACACGTAGAGCATAGCTGCGCATTTCCCGCGGAACTTCTCCATCTACATTCGGACATTCCTCGGGTATTGGGAGAAAGTCGAGAACCCAAGCCGAAACTCAATCTTCTCGAAGCGCACGGCGTTGCTTGTATATTCGTATAACGTGGTGCCGACGGCGGCACGGGGCAGCAACCCCTGGGAGCCAAAACATGTCCTTTTCAGTCCAAGGTCCGTTATACGCGCGCATAGTCATTCCAGTTCGCTCTTCACTCTATTTGCCCGCGACTTTATTTTAGCATCCGTTTGCGAGTTTCCTCGGGTGAATGTACATATAGTCGTCACTCCCCGTGATCTTTCTTGCGTTATTTCATTGTCTTTCTCATGTTATTTCTGCCTTTCAAGATTTGTTTCATTACTAGCAGACTGAGATTGCATTTAAACACCTTATTTGTTTTCTCTGTCTGTGGCTCTAGTTTACACAATGATTAATTGTAAATGTAATTATGAATTACAATATAATTTTTTACTATTTATTATACTCTTGTCAAATAACATGAAATTAATATTGTGAAATTGGACATTTTGGAATAAGTACCTGCATGGTCGAAGTTTCTTTATAAAAGAATAAAATATTTCTTCGCAAAAACTGACGTGCCATCAATCTTTATAAATTAAGACGCATTAGCATCAAATCATTTCCATGATCATTTATTATAAATACTTTGGATCTAAGGCTCACCAAGATTTCGCTAAGCATACTTCAGTAGATTGATGATGTAGAGCAAAACTTCCCGCAGTAGAATCTAATGTGATCACTTAAATGCTACACATATCGAATTCACTTACTTAAACTATGTATCTGGGCCATCAAATATTTACAGAATTATTAATTATATAAAAAAATTAAAAAACTACACACACGTGTTAATAATTTTTCTAAATTATGGTTAATAAGTTATAACTGCAGAAATATTACTATGTCCTCGTGAACTCCTTCATTATTATATAAATATATTACTATAATAAGTTCATCTTTAAATTTTATGTTATTATGCAAAGAAAATATATCACAAGCAATCATTTTTCGAAGTTTCTCAAAATGTAAGCAGCTTTTGTCTGATAAGTATTTCGGTGACGAAGACACCTTTCCAGTCCCGCACACGACGTCGTCTGATGAATCCATGAAACCGCGACAGTTCCCACGTTATCACTCTCAAATGCAACGAAGAACCCACTTCCCCGTTCTCCTCTTTCTCGCGCTAGCTCCATCTCGCTCTCTCGACACCGTCAATCTTTCCCAACTCCACTTTTCTCTTCACAATTCCCTGCGCTCACTCGTTATCCCCTTATACTTCGCACAGCAGTCAGGGCGTACCTGCCTATCGGTTCTATTTGTCTCTCTCATCCCCGTCTTCCCCCATTGCACTCATGGTTTGTTCGGTGTGCGCGCTGGTTCGTGAGATTCTGCGCGAATCCTGCCTCTCGATCGTTCTCCCGGAGTGCGCATATAAGCGTAAATGCCATTCCGCCTGCCGTAACGGAAATTGTTCTCGAGGGGCTTCGCATGTATGCCTAGTCTGACTCTCGTCAAGTTTTGCGCGCGCGTCGCGCTTCGTTCTATATACGGAGGCCGCTAGATTCCCGGACAAATCGTCGTAAACACTTCCAGCGAGCGTCTCTGGGTAAAATGGGAGGATGACAGCTTTGACGAATTACCGTTTTCGATGTTTGCCGAGCTGACGCTTCGATTTTACGTGGTTTGGATTAAAGATCATGAACGAATAAATATTATACGTCGTGAAGTTTTGTCTTTTGCTTTAAGACAAGAGGAAGAAAAAATACATTTTTTCTTCACAATAGCTAGTACATGCAAGGTACACATTCGATTAACTTAATGTTAATGTTAAGAAACGTCTAAAAAGTTTATCAGTAGAAAGAGTCAGATATGGTCAGACTTGCGATTTCAACTGATTCCTCTGAATCATTTCGTATACGTATACTTTGACAATTTCGCTATATATTAATTTCATTCTTCAATACTCTTAATAAAATGGGTAATTCTATTTGCTCTACAATTAAAAAACCTTTCACTTTATAAATACTCTATTAAATCGGTAAATAAACTGCAATAAAATTATTTCTCACCTCAATTTATATACCCACCAGTTAAAATATTGTCAGTGACTTTATAAGAAAAGGGAAATCTCCGACTACCGGATATCCTTCGGTCCTTTTTCTTCAGCTGGCGCGCACGCGGCCCCTGTCGCACGACTACATTGGCACGGCACGACGCCGTCCTTCTTTTTTTACCACCACCCCCTTCCCCCAGCACGCCTCCACCCCTCCGTTTTCCCGGTAGAGTAGGTTGAAAATACGCTGAACGTGTTTACAAGGTCCTCCTCATTGAGCAGCTCCGGCAGTCACGTGGAAATAAGGTTAAAAGACTTGCCGCGCACGCGTTTGCCCCGGCGGTGGCTTCCTTTGTTTTCTTCTTGCCCTCCTTACTCGGCTGCTTCCTCTACCTTCGCCGTCTTCTTCGTCCCCTTCTTTTCGGTATACTTCCAGTTCGCCGGCTTTTACGTCTCGATGGTGAAAGAAATGACGAGGCTAGGGTGCACGCCCGCGTCTCAGACAATAGCATGCGTCGAAGACAGTTTTTTCACAACTCTTGTTCGCGCGAGTGATTGTAATTTTTTACTTAACATCTGCGCGTTCACGTAGTAACGTAGAAGGCTTAACATGCCACCCACGTTTTCATAAGATAATGCTTACGGGTGTATTTTGGCGTAGAAGATTTTCTGCGGTACCGGAGCAGAAGATGAGTCGTATGGTTTTCGATTAGAAAGTTAAATTGCCCAGTTTTTAATATTTCATTTTGATTGTACATACTATATATTATACTGAGGGTACGGGTAAAATATTGGGAATTAAGGGAAA
This sequence comes from Torymus auratus, assembly GCA_900474315.1. NCBI lineage: Eukaryota > Metazoa > Arthropoda > Insecta > Hymenoptera > Torymidae > Torymus > Torymus auratus. Next base: position 11,338 of record UXGD01000603.1, on the reverse strand, counting down.
CTTAATATCAAAACGAAATTTAAATTTCATTAAAGATATTTTGCTGGTACGAAATAAATGAGGAATTTATTTTTTACATGAGATATATGAGATTACTTTCAAACTAAAGTTATTTAAGTATAATGTTTTCTACGTAGATACAACGTACTTGACCAGAAAAAAATTTTCACGGAAACGACACTCATCTTTTTTATTCTTCCACAAGACATTTTTTGGCTTGCTGAAACAGAATCTGCATGCGTCAAGTAACCATTTTTCCGAATATACGCAGCGAATCGCCAGCACGAAAAAGCGTATTGATCCAGGCGCACGCGCATATAGGTACATAAGAAAATTCTGTGCGCGCACACATGATGCCCTCAACGAGCAAAACCTCGACGAAGCTTCCTTCGTATACATCGCGGGCTCGCGCGGCATCATCAATCTTAAAATATACAAGGACTTATTTTTCCAGAAAGGATCCTTCAGATCCCAAGCTGCCTCGCGTTCACATTTATTAAAACTAGATAAACTGACGCTTCTCTTGCGGCTGCTGCTGTCCACTTTAAGTCGATACCTTGTGTGCAAGCCCACACACACAAAATCGCCTCTATTTATTATCTCCTCGGGATTCTGGGCGGGAACGTTGGCGGATAGAAAAAGGCCGATGGCCCGGAGTGACCAAACCTTTCGCTCTCTTCCGACCGCAGAGGGGACGCCGAAGGCAGGTTCTTCGTCCTGGCGGATGGTTGCATCGCGCGCTTGCGCATTGCGAGAGGGAAAAATTGTTATGACCATAAAGGATTCGAGCGGGAGGTTGATTTTTTGCTCGCTGGATATACTGTGACCCCGTATAGTCGTAGCAGCCATATGAAATATGCGAGGTCGCAGTCTGATGGCAGTAGCATCGAGAGAGGAAGGGAGAGAGAGAAAGAGGCGGTGAGAAAGTATTGCGATAAGGTCGGGGGTCTCGAGAGACCGTGATCGTTTCATCCTTCGGTTTTTTAGCGTGAGAGAAAGGTCAATCCTTTTGAGGGGAGAAATGCAATAGAGTTTTTGCGTTGCGGTATCATTGATCTTTCTATCGACGATGAGCTCCGGTTGCTTGTAATCGCGCGATAAATATTATGAATGGTTTGGGCAGTAAATACGGAGCGGACTTTTAACGAAAATATTCGATAAATGTTCGATGGAATGTATTGCGAGATTAATGCTTACTTAATGGTGATAAAAATATAAATTTTGGTATTAGTGCTGTTATGTGCGATGCAGTGTTAATTCTTATATATTTATCTACCTTAAAATTATTAATAAATGATATAGGAATTATGTGCTTTCGAAATTTCGTATAAAGTAGATTAATTATTAACTTTACTGTGTAAAACCTTAGTGACAGGGTGTTTGGAATTTACTAAGTGTAAGAGCGTCATTCGCACGTTAGTTACAGCTTTGATTCATGAATATTCCAATGCCCTGCGCCGAAGTAGTCTGTGCCCGCTTGAATATGCGATTTTAAAATTCACTCCAGAACAATGCCCAATGCAAGAAAGTTTGTATTTGCTTATATTGTCTAACAAAGTTTGCACGTGCTTTTTGATCTCGAAAAAAGAGAATTTGCAAAATTAAATATTCTTGTACTACGGTTTTTTGGCTCAATTTTCAAAACAGAGATTTCAACCTTTAGTATTTGCATTGACTATCTAGTCTAGTATTAATTTTTTATATAAAAAAATGTTCGTACAATACTTTTTATATTTCATGCTTAAATAGTTTCAATATTGAGAAAAATTACAAGCAATGTTTATAAGTTATTGTTATGTGATCAATATGATATTTTTTCACTTTTCTCTTTTAATAAATCTTAATTTTATTGAATAAATTAATACACATGCAAACAAAATCATTAGAACAAATAAAAATCGATAATCTTACTTGCTATAAATGACAAATGAAGTTGTAGAAAAACAACGTCGCCATATACATGTATAAAAACTCATAAAGTCGTTATTACGCAACGGGTCTATATATACATTTGTGTGTAAAAGTATTTATTATGCCAGATTGCTATGTATACGAGTTTAGCCTCAGGAAAACTTATTTGATTGTAGCGTTTTGCAAACCCCATGCAGCTATTTTCGTGAAATCTACGAAACTACCTCGTAAAATAAGGATAAGAAGGCTCACCCCCAGGGGGTTCCGGGAAACCGATAAAAATATTACGAAATAGGTCCGGGTACTCATTGTAATTATACTGCAAAGTATATAGAAAAGTCATGTGAGTAATCAATGTATAAAAAATATATTGCAAAAATTATTTATATGAAATTTCTATAACATTGTATTTAATAGATCATAAGTACTTGCATAAAATTTATAATAAAATATAAGCAATATTAACTACTTTGACTTGTATATTTATTATAGTTGAATTACTATGACAGAGCACGGTAACACTAGAATTTGAAATCATAGACAGTTAGCTAAAGTCATCAAATAAACTAATAGTAGCTCAGTATTAAATTACAAGTTCTCTTTTAAGTAAATAAACGTATACACGTTTTGTTTGATTACAAATATATGAATAATTGATATGAGTTATGATGGTCTCGTATAAGTATGGTATGCGGCAGACAAATATTCGAAATGATATAGATTTAATTGATGTTATCGAATATTATATACTTTATCATATATTACTAAACTAAAATTTTAATAGCATTACACATATTTCGCATACATAATTATATAATAACATTATTTTACAATACATGTAGATGATGACATAACATTTCAAATAATAGTCTTACGCATACACATGATATTGTAGAAGTTTGCATATGAGAAGCCACCCATCGTGTGTTGGTTTTATGTGAATTGTAATTTCACGTGTCAATAATGCATCGTACTCAAAAGTCTCTACCGATAGCAAACTGCTCGCGTGTAATTGAAAACATTCATACACCGTCTCCCGCTAAGCAAGCCCGACTGGTTCGATCCGCCTCTATATAACACGTCTCGAAAATCCAATTCGCCAAGAACTCTCTCACTCCCGCCGAAACTAGCGCTAACAGCGTCGGCGGCACATCGGTCCGCTCGTTCGCACCAGCCAGCCATCCCCGGATTTCGCACGGCCGCGTTAACAGGGTCAAAAGCACGAGAGTGAGAGAGAGCGAGGTGGCAGCTGAGGGGATCATGCTGCGCTCGACAAATTGCCATCGATCGTGAGTTCCTCCCCCTCTTTTGCACACCTATATACAGAGGCGACACACGCGCGCTCCCGCGTCGTCGTTAATTAAGGTTTTTGCAGCAGCCGCCTTCCCGGACGCCGAACTCTCCCCATATTCTGTCGGGCTGCAGGCTTTTTCCTCACGGGCTGGCCGCGGAAAAACCAGCGCGACTACTGGCTGCGGCCTCATCCACGTGTCGATGATTCACCACTTAACCGACTTTTTGCGAATCTGTGACTGTCGAGGCAGGCGCGGTAGAGCGGAGAGACTGTTTCCTTCGCGCTTGGGTGACACTTTTTCCTGGCCTGCATTTGAACTTCTTGCCACCCGACCGGTGCAGCTTCCTCTTCCCTCTCGCCAGGTTATCCCGCGAGGCTTTGGGGGATTTCGCGAGCGAAGGGCTTTTTAGCGGTAGACGAAAAAGAGGGTGATGGAGTGGTCATTTTGTAAACTCTACTTCGAGCGCTCGCCCGGGACTTATTTTTCTCCCCCGATGGAACAGTAAATTGTTAATCATGTTAACTGTAAATCACTTAGGGATTTATTTTTGCAGGTGTGGTATATAAACTTATAACCAGTTTAGATTTTTGGAAAATTTACATACTCAAAATTTAATAGCGGGCACATGTGTTAGAGGGAATATTTTGTCAAATTCTCGCTTAAACAATCTACGATAAAACTTTTTATTTAATATAATTGAGCGAACATTAAAATCTGAATTTTATGCTTTTATTACATTCAAATATAAAGGTATAAGCTAATAAGCTATAAGACTTCTTTTTAAAATTCACATATATTTTGATTTATTTCAAATTATAGAAATTACGTATTTTCATGAGCTTTCGTCAGAAAAACACTTTTCAAGATTCGAAGACAAATACGTGTGCAAAAACTTATCAAAAAATTTGTGACACATTGAGTATTTATTACATTTCTCATACGTTCCTATGGTATTACTTTTGTTAAAAGCTAATTTCATAATCATTACTTATTAAACCTTTCAACTCTGGCGCAAACACAATTCCGTCGAGCGATCAAATTAAATTTCATTAAGTTCATCATTACTAAACGTTTGATATACAGGGTAGTTTGAGCGAATTAAAAGCCTCTTAATTATGACTTTAATACACTTCGACAGACAAAAGACGAAGAACTTCATGAGAGAGAGAGAGAGAGAGAGAGAGAGAGAGAGCTGCTATTCCTTTGAAGTGTAAAACGACGGGCGAGACGGAATTATGCTTAATCGATTGAGAGAATTCTCAGCTTCCTCGGGTTCCCATCGTCTCAATGAGATTCGTGACATTACACGGGCGGAATCAGATTTTTAACCTCGATTCGTGAGAAACGTGCCCTTACGCGTGAGCCAAGTGGTTGTCGCGACCGCGGCAGTTGTTCCCGCTTCAAGTAGACGGGACGTCGCGTCTTGTGACAAAGAACATCTCACACTACCGTCGCCACGTAAGAGTCAAAGGTATACATAAGGAGAAGAGAGAAAAAGGGCGGAAGACGTGAATTCTTGGGTGGCGAGGCGAATAGAAAGGGCTATGTAAATTCACGCCTGCCTCCGCCTGCGGCTGCCGAAAGTGCGCGCGCACTCGCGGGAAGCGTGCAGTGCGCGCTTAAAGGGGAGGTGCCGTTCTGTACGTGTCTTACTTACCTGCTCATATGTGCGAGCAAAGCCGAGCGCGCATGGGCTTTTCTATTCTAGCGATGAAATTATAATTATAAGCAAGAAATTAAAAGTGCGCTACAATCTCGTGTTATACCCAATTTATTTTACTAATAGATTCTTTATCTCTCGTATTAATGTAAGATAAAATAAGCTGCAAATATAATTACGTATTATTCAGATGAGAGAAGATGAATATTGTCAAGAATTTTCAACGAACTATTCTAATTTTTGCCAACCAAAGTGAAATAGAGCAGTGAATAGCGAACGCCAAATGCATTAGCTGTATGCTCGAACGCCTCTCCCATCACGTATATTCGCGGAAAATCGTATCTCAGCGCTGCCCCGCTCGGCGTATATACGCATTGTATGATTATTAAAGCTTATCGAGCAGCGAGTGTGCGGGCGCGCGCATAGCATTATGGCGTGCGTTTGCCCCCTCCTCCTCTCCTCTCTCCACCGTGCTCGAAAACAGTACATACCACGTTATATTTCGCGTTTGCGCCCGTTTATTATGTCGTCGAGGCGCGCTCATGGCGGCGAGGGATTTCACGTCACTCGCGCGTGAAAAATATCGCCTTCCGGAGCTTCCGCGAGCGTCAGGCAAGCGCTGCACGATGTAGTAAAAGCGCGCTCGTACAGGCCCACCGCTACTATAGTGCCCGGAGAGAGAGAGAGAGAGAGAGAGAGAGAGAGAGAGAGAGAGAGAGAGAGAGAGAGAGTAATACGAGCGTGCACTACGGGATTTTATCGACACACGCTCGGGCCAGGGGCACTGAAGGAAATGGGAGAGATGTGTTTTACCAACCGCGGCGTGCGCGCTCAGCCCCGCAGTCGTGCTAGCACGCGTGTTTAGCGCCAGGTTTTACAGGGATTTTTATCGTTCTTTATATTGGATTATAAAATGCTGGATGGGTATTCAATTCGTACCATTCACTCGAGGCCGGAGAATCGTATTTTTTAATTCACTTTCAAACGCTTCGGCGAATTTCGTCGAGGCGAGGTCTCATTTGATCAAGCTTAGCTTAAAGTTAAACGAACAAGGAGAGCGTCTCGCTTCCGGATTATATGGATTTGGCTTCAATTTTAGCATATCATGTTCTGAGACAAAAAAAAAGAACCTGGTTTTAGGATTTTGTCCATTTGGCTCTAAGGAGAAAGATAAAGTTTAGTTTTTTATAATATATAAGAGAAATATGTAGGTGTACACGGAAATAACCTAAACAATCCCAAAGTAGAAACCTAAATAAAGATCATCCATAAAATTGTTAGTCAAATGAAAAGTGACAATTTCCCTACGCTGTCTTTAATTACTTACAACTACCTGAGAAAATAATATTTTAACGGATCAAAGCTTAAAACTTTCTGTTTATTTTTTCATGATTATTCTGGACTTTTAACATTCGAATTATTAACATTTCCCTGAACACCCATTTCTCCTAGATACTTCAAAAACACCGCTCTATTTTTGTCGCTAGAGCTCAGTGGACGAAATTTTTAAATAATTTAATAGTCCACAATTTAAACAAAAGTAGCTGTGACATTTTATGCTGTGACAAAAATTATCATATCGGCCTGTGTGGGGATTCTTCATAACTATGTAAAGCTTTTTCATCATGTGTTTTGACGCTATACTCGTCAGTTGACTCGAAATTCTTCTGATCCGTCTTTTACGTATATGAAGGAACGATACCAACCAATAATACTCACCCGTTGGCTCTGGAAATCGCATGTACAGACGATAACGGCAAGTCTCGGGCGACATTCAGTACCCGAGCTACAAGCTGTTCTCTTGTGGCTTGCGCAACTTTTTCGAGAGTCGCACGGCGAATTCTCGCCAAAATTAAATTTAGTGAGTGTTGGACAAAAGGCCGCGGGGGCGGACAGCGAAGCCGTAAGGAGAGAGAAAGAGAGAGACGAGTGCGCTAATTAAAGCTGGCGCCCCGGGCATTCGTCTGCCCGCTGCAGGCGCGTGGGCGTGCAACTTTGCCGCGTGTGCGAAAGTTCGCGCGCGCTCGTGCGGGATTTGCTTTGACTTGTTTCGCTGTATGCTTGTTGTAAGTAAATAGAAGATGAGCAGGTTTTTCGGGTGTCAGAGTTTAGTTTGTTTCTGTGGATGATGAGTATGGAGGGTGGGCTCTTTATACAGAACATGCCGAGCTGAGGGAAAACAACATGCAATGTGGAATGATTTTTCGTATTTCAAATAAAAAAAAAGAACAATAGTAAAAGGTAATGAGATCTTATTCGTTCCAGTTTCGTCACTTTTACGAGATGTAATTACGTTTTACACGCGTCCCTGTTTCCAGAAAATAAGTCGTTGCCAGAAATTGTTGCTATTAAAACGCTTGACACATTATATTGTGCAAAAAGCGTGCTGCATTTGTACTCATTTTTATTTCAACTTAACAGTGTCATTCTTCATTTATTTCCTTTTTTCTCTCTCTCCGTAATTACATAACTGGCTTTAAATTATAATTAAACGTCTTTTGAAGGAATAATTAATGCACAATTCTACTGTCAAATGCATTTTTATCTGAGATCAAAAATATATAGTTTCATAGAACCCTATTTTTAAAAAGAGTAATGCAATTCTTGTTTCTTTCTCATTTGAAAAAGGAAGAATTTACGAAAAATTCGAATTCAGCCGAAAAGCAGAACAAAACTGAACTTTAATTTAACCTCTTATAAAATCTTGACTCGAAGCACACCTGTGCTGTTCACTTCACTCGCGAAGCAATACTTTACATTCGGCGGGTATTTGTATGTGCGAGCGTGCGAAAGAAAGCGAGAGAAACAAGAAAACTGTTTTCCCGGAGAAAAATTTACGAGCGTGTTGCAATATTTTTTCCCCGGCGCGCGAAGAAAGGACGCCGCACGGGCGGAAATATGTACATTGACTCGCGCGCGGGAGCTTTTATTTTGCATGAGGTTGCTGCAGGGTTGTGCCGGGTCAGATTCAGTCGGAATAAAGGACACTTAGATACGTGACTGGGCGATCGAGCATGCGCGCACGCCCGGTGAAAATGCGAGGCGACGCTGCTGCATGCGCGTAAATCCGAAAAGCCTCTGGTTGAGCTATATGCGCGAACGAAAGCGCTCAATTGAATTGTGCGTATTTCCCGCTCTAGAGTGTGAAAAGGGGTGATATGTATTACTGGGGATAGTGCGAAGCTTTTGAAGCGGAGATGGTTCAGCCACTAAATGCTCGTTAATGCGTAAATTGAAGGCTCATTACTAAGCTTAATTTTACTTATTGTGAGTTTTCAAGGCATGTTTCTTTTTTAATTAAGTGTTATACAAAGTATTTTAATATTATTTTGTGCAAAAATATTTTTATCATATAAATGAGCGTGTAACATGAGTACCTACATTCTTTTGTAATTCAGATTTGTTCATCGTACTCTTTTCATATTTTCGATAAAAATAAAAAAATAAAAAACTATACGAGCATCTTGTTATTATTATGTAATATTGTACGGAAGTTTATGCAACGAGATCTTTTCGCCGCTTTCTTAATACGCAGCCGTTATGCACGAACGTGCGTACATAAACCGGGAAAATATATTGTGCAGCCCGTATCTTCAGAACACGCTTCGCGTTCTTTTGCACGTACCTAGCGTCAGGTAATGCCGTTGCAAAGTCACACTAAAAAACGCTCCGCTTTATAACTTTTTCTTTTTTTTTACCTTCATCAGAGGAAAAGGACACGAGCACTTTATACTTCAGCTCACATGCATTATTTTTTCACGGATAAATTCATTTTATTTCTTCACCGGTCACAGTAAAGCGTGAAAATCTTTGAATATTTAAACCTGCAATGTAAATTCAAATGAAATACCTTTCATGTTTTTTTCAAGCTAAATAGAAATACGATTAAATATCGAATAATCATATGTTTCTTTATTATAACATTAAATTCTTTACTTTATGCATATTGATTCATTCTATTTCCTTTAGAAGAAATAGTAGAATGGAAAACTGTGGTTTTACATTAAAATTATATACCAGAAATTAAAATACCAAGTTTACGAATTTTAAATTAATATTTGTGCTGGTTTAGACAAAAGCTTAGCACTATATGAAATCGTTAAAATCCATTAGTAAGCCAGCAGATATCTCAAGCCTCTGCGTTATCCGGCTTCATAAATCATCCTTTGAAACGGAATCACTTACTTAAAATATGAGAGCAAATCGAGTTAGGAGGACGTTACACTCTCGCCACCAACGGTGCTGCCACGTATTCGCACCACCACCGGCCGTCTATTTATCGTCGCGCTAATGAAAATGCGACGTTGGCACCAGCTTGGATCGCGGAATAACGAGCCCAGTGCGCGAGGAAATATTTATCGATCCGATCGTTTAGTGTCAGCTTTAATGGTCGGAAATATTTAGCCGTCATTAGCAAATACGATTAACTCGTACAATCGCGACTCGCGCTTGCTGCCTCTTTGCTCTTGGACCTTGGATATTTATTGTTTTTCCGTAATCCCGCGTAATGGAACATCGATGATTTAAGAGAAAAGTAATGAGAATTTCCAGCAGTTAAAATTTATTATCAATTATCGGTTACGTAAATAAAATATTTTGAAAATTATATTGCTTGTGATGAATAATAATTGTTGAATATTTTTATTTTTATAAGAAATCAATTATTTTAAACAATTTTTATAATATTGTTGTATAATATTTATTACGTATTTGATATTGGCATTTTTTTCAATTTTGTTATGGTTACGTAACGTCAAGTATACCATTGATTATTGTATCAAATTATATCAAGTACCGTAACCTGTTATATATATATATATATATATACGGTAAAATATAAATATTGCGATAAGATTGAATCATATTCGTATATATGGAACAAGTTAAAACGAGATACAGTAAACTTGCATTCAAGAACGTAAACACGAATGAAAATTCATTTCTGAAGGAAAATAACCGGCTGTGAAAATTCACCTCAAATCTTATTTATATCTGCACCCGCGGCACGGACGATTATACATTTTGCAAAGTAGTCCGTGCAACGAGCGGCATCACGTCCCACTCTGGAAAAGTTCGTCGACTAGCGAAAGAAGTCAAACTTTTTCGTATCCCTCCCGCTCGCTCTCTCTGTTTCTCTCTCTTTTTCTCCGTCTCGCACGGCGGCAAACACGGCCAAGTAGAATCAGACGCGTTTGGCGACCGGCGTGGACCGACTTCCTCCCGAGTAATGACGGTTACCACGCGCCGGCTGAACTTTGCCCGTTAGAAGGGGGGAGGGGGCAGATTTCATTTTTATATAACGCGAAGAATGCACGCGCGTAAAGTTATGAATGTTGAAGAGATTTTCCGCGCGCGCACGTTTCTCCCGTTGATGTTCCAGGCTTCCAACGGCTTCCGTAACCGCAAGTGAAGTGGGTACATCGAGTTCGAGAGTAGAGAAGACTGTGGTTGTCATTATTTATATAGTTGTGAAAACTTTTTTCGTTTGATTTGAATTTATAATTTTATAGGTTTGAAAATAAGCAATATACATGTTTATGTAGTTTTATATGCAGGTAATGTTATTGAAGTAACTAGATAAAGTTTTAATCAAACTTGAATATTGCGAATGTGTTTTTGTGCGACTATGCTGACTGAGAAGAGAAAAAGAGTATAATTACAAAGTGAGAGTAATTAGCAGAAAGTAGAGTGATGGCGATCGTAATTAGTTTGTAGAGTGGCTGACTAGCGAGTCGGTGACTCTAGTATAAGTCCAGATCTAACACTTTTTATTGAAAAAATGACAAGATATATCATGTTTGATTTATACATAGAAACAAAATAAATGATAAAGTTCATTTCATTATAAGTTTCAAAGTATTCTTGTTTTGAGTCTTCGCAGTAACTCTTTTAGACATTCACGAAATTGAGATTTTCTTCTTATAAATTTTGAAAGATTTACGTCTTTGTACAAAGTTTTGATTCTCTTGAACATTTACTTCGCTTTAAATGTTCCGTGGTATACGGAACTGACTTCTCTGGTGAATACAGAACATATCGCCAACACTGAAAAGTTGTATATACTTTACCAACCAGAAATTGACTAGGCCAGGCAATGCTCGTACATGTGAATATTAACAACAAAATTTCTTTAATGCTATTTAAAAGCTATTCATTAAAGCTTTATGAAATATCAGGCTATATAAATCAATGCAGTTATAAAATCTGAAGGTGCATGGTTCAAACCTATTTATGCTATAAGATAATAATTAATTCGTCTAATTTTACATCCCTATAGAAGAGAGTTAAATTATGTTGTTTAACTTGGAATTTTAGTCATTTTAAATTTGCACGTGCCTATAAGAAGCAGTCTTGTTTTATTTCTTTATAGTACGGTGTGACTTAAGTAGTCGACGTATCCGTGACTTAAGTAGTCGATTATTGCACCGTGTTTATCGCACTCGCTACGCTCGCGCGCTAACCTCACGGTGCA